>JAKSZP010010585.1:0-226236 GCA_022478985.1 Massospora cicadina
AGTAGGGGGATGAGGATGGTTTAGGCGATGGCCTGGGTGGTTTGTGAGCCACTCTCCTAATGAGGTCATAGATGCTCTAGGAAGACCCAGAGCTGCTGACACTGACTGGCGAGGGCGGGCGCCCATTGGGGCATGGGGGTCGCGTCCCAGAAGACAATCGGCCATAGGAACTTCAGGAAGATTGTGGTGGCGTGGGATCGCGTGTCCAGAAGCCCTAGGCCCCTTCATTGCAGGGTCAGGCAATGGTTGAGAGGGCCATTGGTGGATGGTTTGAGCCCCAGATCCAACAGCGGAGGAGTACATTGAGCCGCGTATAAGGCATCTGTGAATGGGCAGACGTGCGCTAGGAACCAGACTTTGGAGAGAAGGAACATTGGCCATCAAAGCTCAACCCTGGGGGGGTGATGTGCCGCCGGTTCAGCTGGCAATCCTGGAGTTAACTGCTGCAAGGAGCAAGTCCTCATTGTCTTTTAGCGCAACTCCTTGTTGGTTGGTGAGAACGCCCAGGTGACGGAAGGTACCGCGCTCAGGTTCAAAACCAAATGGTGGGGGGAAGGTGGGGGAGCCGACCTGTACAACTGTTGTCTTGGAGGTGTTGACCATGGCGTTGGACGCCTTGGTGTACCTCTCAATGGTCACAGCAGCGAGGGCAACATCCCCAGGGCAGCCAAATGCAATGGCAGTGTCATCTGCAAATGCCATGGTGCGTGTGGGGGCTTTACCTGGGACCAGAATCCCTGTTAGCTTGTCCTGTAAGGAGGCCAAGAGGGGGTCAAGGGTGATGTTAAAAAGGATAGGGCTCAGGGGGTCCCCTTGCCGGAGACCTTGTCCAACTGGTACTGCCACTGTAAAACCCATTGGCGCCAGGACTCTGGTGTGGAGCTGGTCATAGAGCGCTGATATCCAGCGCCTAGCTGCGGGTGGGAAATGGAAGCGGGCCAGGGGAAGCATCAATATACTTCCAGGCTACCCGATCATATGCTTTCTCCATATCCAGGAGAGCCACAAAGCCATTCACCTTACGAGAGTTAGAAGTCAAAGTCACGTGAAGGTCATTATAGTTGTCCCATAACGACCTCCCCGGAATAAAACCGTACTGGGATGGGGAGAGGCGAGGTGACACCCATTTGGTGATGCGGTTGGCCAGAAGCTTCGTGAAGAGCTTGTGGTCTGTGTTGATCAACGCTATGGGGCGCCAGTTCGCCAGGTTCTCACGGTCTGACTTCTTGTGAATGAGGGTCGTGATTGAGCCTCTGGAGTCGGGGAGGACCTCGCCATTCACCAAGAGTGCATCGAAGAGGTCGCGGAGGGTCCTGGCTATCAATGCAGGTTCCAGAAGGTACACCTCAAAGGGTATTCCGTCTGGGCCTGGGGCTTTAAGCCGTGGGGATTTCAGAAGGGTTTCCATCACCTCCTGGATGGAAATAGGCGCCAGTGGAGCCTCATCAGCCCGTGGGTCAATGGGCGGCTCTGGAGCCCGCCACAGGAAGTCTTTGATGTCCGATGGGTCCACCTGGGTGGCATGGAAGAGGCTGGAGTAGAAGCGGTGTAGTTCCTGCGTGATTTTCTCCTTGTCTGAAGTGGTTGTAGTGCCAATCTTCAGTGCAGTAATATCCTGCGCTGTTGACCGGGCTTTCTGTTTCTGAAAGAAGAAGCGGGTGGGGCGTTCCCATTGAGCATAGTAACGAGATGTTGTAAAGTTTGCTGCCCGTTCTTCCTGCAGTGTGAGCTCCAAGCGGAGTGCTTCCTGCGCCGCTTCCCAGTCTTCCAACCATCTGGGAGAGGGCGAAGGCTGGCAGTTTCGCTCTAGATGTCTGATTCTGGCTTCCGCCCTTTTGACTCTGGCGCGAGCTGCAGTCATCTGGGCTTTGGCACAGTTGTAAGCAACGCGGGTGATGCCCTCCTTGGTCACCGCCCATTTAGCCTTGTGGTCAAGCAGGTGGGGTGGGGGGAGGTGAGAGTTTCCTGGATGGTCATAGACAGCTTCTCCTTAGTGAAGGGGTTGTTGAGAAGAGCTGGGGCAACCCTAGGCCAGAACCTACGCGACGGTCTAAGTGTGGTGGTGAGGACAACGGTGAGTGACCTGTGATCACTCAGATGGTTGTCATGAGAGATGGGAGAGGAGACGCGGCCAATTAGCAGGGGGCCAATCAGTGCCATATCTATGCGTGACGCTGACTGGAAAGATCCTCCATCATACTGGATCCTAGTCATGCAACCTAGGCCAGACGCGGAGGGTGGAAGCGCATCAATAAAGCCACTCAGGCGAAGGAAATCCTGGAGGCGACTTGATCCAGGGCGTTCCTTTGCTGCAGGGGGGTAAGAGTCACGGACACGACTTATGGTTGTGTTGAAATCTCCTAAGAGGACTGTATTCCGTGGAAGATTGAGTTGGAGGAGCTCTTCCAAGAGCCGATTTTGCTCCTGACCTGCATTAGGCAGGTAGATGCTTGCAGCGAAGAAGGAGAAGTCAGGAGTGGTGAGTTTGGCCAGTATGAGGCGGCCACCTAGATATTGTGAAAAAGAATGGGTTTTAACCCGGGGATTCAAAACAATAGGGGCGGCATGATTTGTCCAGAAGGAGTTGCCTCCAAACTGTTCATTCCATGCAGATTGTTCGTGGGGGAGGATATGGGGCTCCTGGACAGCAGCGATGTCAATTTGTGCTGACCTGAAGTTTTGGAGGAGGCGGGCTCTCCGCTTAAAGTCCCGCAACCCATTTGCGTTGATGGATTGCAGGGCCAGGGGTGCTGCCATGGGGACTCATAGCTGTTCCCCTCCATGTCCTGAGGGGGTTGCCAGCGCTTAAACCTGCTGCTGTGAGGCGGCTAGTTTTGAGTCCTTTAGCTTGACTATTAGCTGCAATCCGTGAGGAGCGTCGAGGGTTCTGAGGGGAAGGAGAGGGTGGGGGGGCGGAGGACCCAGTAAGCCAGCCTAGGATGCTGCCCCCACTCCGTTGCAGGGGAAGGACCTGAGGGTGCTCAATGGTGACCTCCGCGGTGTCCCCATTTGATGAGTCTGAGTCCATATTCACTTCCTCCAACACTGCAAAGGATCCGCGCGAAATGGACTGTGGGGTTGGGGTAGGACTCTTTGAGGTGGCACTTCTACCGCAGGCCGCGAGTTGCCAGTCCATGCTGGTGGGCATAGCTCCATTGGGAGCTGAGGGTTGATGCGATAAATCGCTGGTGGAGGTTGGTGGGGGTGCCGCGGAGCCCTGTGTAGGGGTGGCTGACGAGGGGCACCCTGTGGGAGATGCCTTGCGCTTGGTGAGAGAGGGAGTTGACTCTGGGAGATTGGAGGGGGTGCCCATTGGAAGGGGGGCATGAGCGCGAAGGTATCCCATACCAATAGTGGGGTTAGCTGTTTCAACTGCTAGGCGTAAGGCCTCAGGGGACAGGTCTTGAACGGGAACCCATTGTGTGGGTTGTGGAATTGCTGCTGCAGCCACGTGGGATCGTTTTTGGCCTGGTTTAGGCTCCTGGGTGGTGGCTAAGAGGGCTTGTTTTCGAGCTGTGCAGCCACTATACAAGTGTCCAAGGGCGTTGCACCATGAACTCCGGGTGCGCGCCTGATCAGGGTTGACAAAAAAGATCTCAGGGCATGCCCCAACTACCGCCACATGAGGAATAACCTCAATGTTGCGGGATACAGTGGGGGAGGGGATGAACGACGCCCTAGCAGTGCGAGCTCTTTGAGTGGGAGCATAGTAAGAGGGGACGCTAAAGTCCACTGAAAGAACAGACCCAAACTCCATTAAACCACGATGGAGTGCCAGTTTAAAAGACTCAGGATCAACAGTCGTTGTTAGGTTGGAAAAAGTAACCCATGAAATTTTCTCCAGGTGAGAGCGTGTGCGGGAGATGCGAAGAGATCCGCGTGGAATAATGACCTGGAGGGTGGCAGCATGGTCAGCAAGGGCAGCTTCAGTGAAGCCCACATAGATGTAGTGGCCCTCCACTGATTCATGGATGGTGGTGTTAATATGGAATGTCTCCGCAATTGCTGCAAAGTATGAGAAGTAATCCTCTGTATAGAATTCAACAGGGTTATGCCCATAATAAAGGCGAATTGCGTGGGAGAGGGTTGAGCGAGGTAAAGCTTTTTGTGCTCTAGTTTCAGCCCATTTCTTCTTAACATCAGCAATAAACGCCACTTCACGGGGATCAGCTTTGGGTAGCGTTGGTGCCAGAGGTTTTTGCCACGCCCCAGTGGCTCCTTTGGTACGTTTGTGTTTGCTTTGGGCTGCAATTGCAGGTTGAGTGTGAGCTGGTGGTTTGGACAAGTTTGCGGAGTTCCCTTGTTTCTGGAATGTTGCAGCAGTTGCTGGCGTCATATTAAATTGAGGGGCGGTTTGTTGGGCCTCGCTAAATTGGGGAGGCCCATCCAGATTGGAATTAACTCCAGCCAGTTGGGAGGAGGGAGATGTTTCATCACCATCCCAATCTATTTGGGTAAATTCAGCCCGAGTATTTGCTGTGATTTCGTGGGCAAAACTCACTGGCTGATTGGTGAATTGGTCATTTTCAGCATATTGAGATAAAGTGCCAACTTGAGAAGTGCCGATTATGGGGTTTAAATGGGACGGGTGAGATTGGAACTGGTGTGAAGTTCCAAAATCTGAACCATTTAAATCCCCATTGGGAAGAGTAGATTGTCCCAATTTGGTGCTTAGTGAACCAGAATGTGTGGCTAATCCAACCTTACATCCGAGGGTTTGGGGGCCAGGTGATTGTTGGGCCTCGCTAAATTGGGGAGGCCCATCCAGATTGGAATTAACTCCAGCCAATTGGGAGGAGGGCGATGTTTCATCACCATCCCAATCTATTTGGGTAAATTCAGCCCGAGTATTTGCTGTGATTTTGTAGGCAAAACTCATTGGCTGATTGGTGAATTGGTCGTTTTCAGCATATTGAGATAAAGTGTCGACTTGAGAAGTGCCGATTATGGGGTTTAAATGGGACGGGTGAGATTGGAACTGGTGTGAAGTTCCAAAATCTGAACCATTTGAATCCTCATTGGGAAGAGTAGATTGTCCCAATTTAGTGCTTAGTGAACCAGAATGTGCGGCTAATTCAACCTTACATCTGAGGATTTGGGGGCCAGGTAGCTGGGTATCGCCCCTCATGGAGGGAGCCAGAAACACGGCGTCAGCAATAATAGATGGAGCTGAATTAGCTGACACAATGGGGGAGGTGAATGTCTGGATGGGCTGAGTTGCATTCAACTGAGCAGACGCCATTAAAACAGCGTGGGTGATGGCCTCCTTGGTTGGAGGGGGCCCAGCGGGTTGGTGGGAGGCAGCGCACACAGAGCTGTTAGGCGTGCAGGTTGCAGAAGTGCGATCAGGTGAACTGGCGCTAGTTGGAGTAGCTCCAGGTTGGGGGGTGGTGCCTGCTTTCATGGCTGCTGCTTGAGAGCGGGTGATTCTGGTTGACCCTGAGGTGGGTAACCGAGGGTTGCTTCGTTTGGGGGTGGTGCTGGCTCGTTTGGCATAGCCTGCGGGTTCTTTTGCGGGGTTTCCCGCCATATTTGCTAATAGTTTTTGTAAATCTATTTAGTGGAGCTAAATTTCAGGCTGAATTGATTTTCGAAAAGTGATGCTTAGCAGAAAAAAACTGATGGACTTTCTTGATTACATATACTAACATTATTTTCTGCTGAGGAGGATCGCATCTATGCTTTGATTGGTAGACCTGAGCTCTGGTACCGGGAATCTAAGGATGTTATATCAAAGTTACAATCCTTAACTGAAGATATTCAGGTAAAAGAAGATTCATTATACAAAAAGTTGGTATCTAAGTGGTTGCCCTTTATTTGGCCCTCTGTGAGGACTGATACTATTATGGAGGCCCACCAAACTGTAGGGCATGGAGCAGTCGCTAAGACCCTACAGTGGTTGAAAAATCATTGTTACTGGGATAACATGCTGGAAACTGTACACGATATGTTGGAGACTTGTCTAACTTGCCAACAGCAATGTGGTGGAAATTTGATGCACTAACACAAAATTGTGGGACCTTCAGAACCTATTTCTACTATGAGTATTAATGTGTGGGTCCCATTCCTACTGCCACTTATGGACATCGATATATTATATTAGCTTTTGACCATTTTATAATGGATTGAAGCTATCTCAGTTTCCACAGTCACTGCTAAGGCTACTGCGTCCTTCCTTTTTAAGCAAGTTTTCACCCAACATGGTAGCCCAAAAGTTTATTATCTATGAACGGGACCAACTTTGTTTTTCATGCGTGGTATCTGAGCTTACCAAATTAATGAGTACCTATCAGTCAATTACAACCCTTACAGTCCTTCCACTAATGGTGCAGTCAAATGGGCAAATGGTACCCTTGTAGCCATTCTTCATAAGATGGCCTCCAATGATCCTAGTATATGGAATCTCTACTTACCTAGTGCAATGTTAGCCTATAGGGTTAGCTACCCCTCATATAATTGGAATGTCTCCCTTCAAGGCTCTTTACAGTCAGGATCCTATTCTACCCTCAAGTGTACAACCTATAATGATGCTGCAACCCTGAAAACTACTGATTTAGTTATGAGGAGACTAGCTGATGAAATTATCCAAGTACAAGCCTTAGCCTTGAGTTCTCTTGCTGTTAAAACTTAAAAGAGTAAACTCAAACCAAATCTTGTCAATCTACGTTAATTGAATACCAAATTGGATATCTTGTGTTCTTCTATCATCATAGACCTGGAGGGTGAATTCACAAACTTGATACTTTATGGGCTGGTCCTTACCGTATTATTTATTGTTGGGGTATTGAATACTCCATTGCAGCTATAGATACTGGTATTGTTATCAATAGAGTTCATTTAGGTTCCTTTGTAAGTATGTGCCCCTAGGCAAGACCTTGGGGGGGCATTGGTGGGGATTCAACTGCAATGACCGAAAATAATCATAATTGAGATTCAGTGTCACGATTTAATGAGATTATAAAACCTCCATCAGAGATATCTGATTCTTGGATAGACTGACGATCAACCTTTTGGAGTTATTGGCCTCCTCTGAAGGATGAGGCTAAGCAATCCAAAGGGGCAAAACATACCACAAGAAGGTCAATCTCATCTAATAAGAACCTTATCAGATCTGACCATCACAAGTATAGTAATAATCAGCAATATTGGTCATCTATTAGGAAAGACCTTATCTCAGTTAAAGCACAAAAATCCTCACAAAGAACTACTAATTCTACTCCTATAAATATTCCTCTTTTCTAACCAATAAAGTACCACTATTTTTGTCTCACATATCTCAATTTTGGTCTATTCAAAACATAATTCTGTATTTCTGATTGGAATCAATTATTGCAATGGAACTAATAAATTTTTGCGCTTGTTTCTATCTTTGCTAGAGCCAAAACACTAATAATTTCGTAGCCTTTGTAACGCCTGAGTTTGCAATTTCTATCAAAATTGCTATACCCCATGACATTTAATAAAACTATAAAGAACCTAAAAGATTTCTAGTTTTTAGTGTCTATTACTTTTAGTAAATTAAGTGGTTTTAAACTATTCATTTGCTGGAATTTAGGTGTTAATGCACCCAAGCGATCTTCTTATATCCTAAATCCAACATGCCTCAAAAAGTTTACCACTAACAATGATTGCCATGATTAAGGCTTACAGATGAGGGTTGCTCACCCATGTGTTGGAATTTTTCCCCATATTCCCAGCTGACTAGATTACCAGGGTCACTAGGGGATAATTCTCTATAGCAAAGTGAATTGGATATAGGTTGACCCTGATTTCAGGGTAACAATGTTTGGGGGATTTCAGGTAATTTGCCTGGGTCAGATCCGTTGGGGATTGATCCAGGTGAATGCTTAAGATCTCTTCAGGCAGAGTTGCCAATTAAATAGGGGCATCTGATAGTTGATCGATGATTAACTATCAGGTGTACCAATTGGGATTGGTTGTTGTTGGACATTTGCCTTTGCAGATTAAAAATAAGAATGTCTTAGGTTGAGTTCAGCCAAATAAAGCAATATTGGTCATTTGCAATTTTCCAATGCTATTAAGAGCAATTTAATGAAAATGTCAATGATATCAGCCAAAAGACCCTGGCCAATTCTCAGTGGGACCCCGTCAAATGGATTAATACCAGTTTGAAACCTGCTAGAGCACAATCTGTAGAATCAAACAATTGGATTTTGCCAATTGCATGAGGGACTTCAGGGAAACCAGTGGAAGGTACTCCTTCAACCATCACCAAGTCCTTCATCTCACCTACGTGGGGGCCATCCCCTTTTATAGATGTGGCAGAGGCCCCCCAAGGTGAGAATAATTTCTCTAGTGGTGATTGGTTGCGGTACATCAAAACCTTGATGAATGGGTACATTCTGCCCCAAAACCCCAGCGTCCATTTTACCAAAATTAACTCACTTTCCTCAAGATCTGATAGGATTAATACCAATATTACTAAATTTGAAGCACTGAAGCTATTAAAAACCTATCCCCAAATTCCCTCCGACCTTTGAAAGTAGTATAACTACTAATCATTGGAGCTAGGAAAGGGATTGGTTTTTCTTATTACCCCCACGCTCATATTAAAGATCATAAAAATCCAAGTATTATAGTTTTCAAATATTTATTTAATTAAAATCCTTTGTGGAATCCAGTGGCGTAGCACCAAGCAAGCATAATTAAGCCAGATTCCTACAAAATGATGCTCACTACAGGGGACCCCTGTATAGCCAGAATCATTGTTCTTGAGGCGCAACTTGCCAGCGCCTTATCTCATTTTGAAGAGTTGAGCAGCGCCTTTAAAATTCCCTCTAAAAGACAAATTCACCCCTGGAGAAGGAAACATTGCCACTTTCTTTTACGTTTATGAAGCTGCCATGCATGGCACAACTGATAAACAAAAAGTCTAACACATCCTTCCTTGTTTAAGCCGCCTAGCGCAAGAGATGATAGTTTCTTACTTAGACCCTTTGCACACTTGGACAGAGGTGAAAGAGGCTCTTTTAGGTAAATTTGGATCAAAGCAGAGTCTACTCAGGGAAAAACAGGACTTTATTCGCCTTAGCATGTATGAGGGTGACCCACTTCTTTCCTTTGCTAAACGATTTTACCTCGCTGCGCAAAGGTTAACAACCTCTAACATGCTCATCCTAGATGATGCTATTGCCACCCTGTTAACTGGTTTAGCATCTCAGCCCTCTCTATCCAGGCATATTATCTCAGTGAAACGCCATTTCCAAAATATCTGTGATCTAAAGATGGCGTTAGTCAATGTTGCCAAATTTCCATCCATGTGCAACAAACAAGGAAGCTGAAGTGACCCCTCCAGCTCTCACTGTTGAAGAGCTACCGCTAGTTGATCAGTTGGGAGTAAATCCTTTTGTGCCTATTCTCCCTACAAAGCCTGCTCCCTCTGTGCGACCTAAAGAGTTATCACTCCTTCTTCTGAATCAAAGCCCTGTAAGATTATAACAACCATCCATCCGCACAAGCTAATCAAAGCTTCTTTGCCTACTTCTCCAGCTAAGCTGGTAAAAGTGTGCCCTAAGACTATTCAAACTCCTGTGGCTATCTCTCCTAACTCCATCGTGGCCTTGCCAGTTGTTGAGAATACCCTTGGGGACAGATCTGAGGAGGGTTATGATGATTTTGGCTACTATATTTTGGGAGCCCCCACAGAGGTAGAGGTTCCTGATCATTTGAACGCTGGAGGGATATGAGACCACCATCCCTGAGGAAACGTACCTCAGTCAAATACTAGGGTGTCCAAAAGTGATTGACACTGCCAGTGATGGTGACCAATTCCTAGCTGGCTTGATTCAACCCCTTCAGCATGTTCATCCCTTACAATCCATCATGAATCACTATCCTACGACTGCTAAAAAACTCGCCTCCACCTTAAGGCTCAAGGAGGTCTTAGCTTTGTCACCTAACTTTGGAGGAACGCTCACTAAAGTTGAAGTGGCCATTCAAAAGGTCCGAATACTGGACATACTGGACACTGGCTTCCCAGTCAACGCGATTTCCTCTAAGCTTATTAAGAAAATAAAGATAGCGCCTGGTTTGAAGTACACACAAGAGTTTGGAACTGCTGTCTCCAACAATACCCGTGCTATTGGGGCATACTCTTCCCTTCCCATTCGAATTGGGAAGTTTATCCTATCAGTCCCTGCTGTAGCTTTGGATAACAACGCATATGATATGCTCATTGGCACTCAGATTTTGATTGAGTATGAGAGAATAATTAACATGAAGCAAGGGGTTCTCTCGTTACTCAACTACAAAGTCCCTTTAGTCTTATCCAATAAAGAGCCCAATAAGCATGAATACTCTTGCCTGATCGAATACCCCTTTTCAGCTATAACCTTGCCTTATTCCACTTCCAGGAACAACACTAAGAAATTACCCAATCTCATGAATGCTAGGGACGGTATCCCTTTCTACGCTGCAGATGAGGTCTTGATTAAGCCTGGTGAACAAAGAGTGGTTGACACTAAGATCATGCTTCAAATCATACGCCATTGCTTTTTGCACCTTGTAAGTATTGAAGGTGTTAGTCCCTTAGCCTCTTGTATTGCCTGGGATACTAGACCCAGCCTACCAGAGGCCTATTACCATTCTATTGGGAAACCTCATTGGAAAGACATGGTTATATGAAAACACCAGGAGATTGGCAGAGGCTTCCTACTCCCTGTAGAGGATATCAAACATATCTACTCCATTGGTTCTATGGCAGACTTGGGCTCATATATGGACAACATGTTGTGTACCTTGCCCAATGTTCATATTTCGGATAAGCTGACACCGAGGAGTTGGAAAAAGTTCATGCTTTGTTAGGCGACTATAGTGACAAATTCTCCAAATTGGATACTGACTACAGCCACCTGAAGGACTGGTGCCACTCCATTGATGTGGGTGGTGCCTAGCCTATTAGGTCTAAACCCTATCATAAGTCAAAGGTGGAGGAACAACAAATGAGGAAGGAGCTCCAGCAGTTATCAGACGCAGGGTTACTCGTTCCTTCACAGAGCCCTTGGTCATCACCCCTATTACTAATTAAAAAGAAAAATGGAGGTCAACAGATAGTTATGGATTACCATAGGTTGAATAGACTCACCAAGAAGTATAGATATCTTATTCCTCGCATTGATGGCGCCCTGGCTCAACTCTCTGGCTCTAACTTCTTCTCCGCCATAAACTTGGCCAGTGGCTATTGGAAAATGGACCTTTCTCCTCAAGATCAGAGAAATGCGCTCTTATATGTAGAGAAGGTCTCTTCCAACCCACATGACTACCCCAAGAGTTGTGCAACGCACCTGCCTCTTTTCAGCGTGTGGTGGATCACATCTTGCAGGACCTCAAGTTAACTTGTGTCATTGTCTATCTTGATGACATCACGGTGTTCTCTAAAACCTTCAATGAACATCTTGATCACTTGAAGGAGGTGTTTCAACGGTTACTTGAGTCTGATATTAAGTTGAAGCCCTCCAAGTGCACCTTCTTCCAAAGGCAATTGTATTTCCTTGGTCACTCCATTTCCCAAGAAGGAATTCAACCCATTCAGGACAAGGTCGAAGCCATCTCAAAAATGCCGCCCCCTAAAAATCTAAGGGATATTCAAGTATTTCTAGGAATGATGGGGTATTACCATCAGTTCATCCCCAAGTTCTCCTAACTCAGTGAGCCCCTTGTCTGACTATTAACCAATAATACCCCTTTATATTGGGGTTCTGAACAAAAAGCCGCTTTTGAAATGATGAAACAACTACAACAATAACGTCCTATCCTATGGCACCCCAGATTATAATAAACCTTTCATCTTGTTCACTGACGCCTCAGACTATGCCGTTGGGGCCATCTTAGCCCAATTAAATGAACACGGTGTAGATCATCCTGTATCCTATTTTAGTAAGATGCTGCCAAAGGCGGAACGCAACTACAGTGTAACAGAGAAGGAGTGCCCTGCTGTTTTGCTGGCTGTAAAGCACTACCGCCCTTTTCTCTATGGAACCACCTTCGCTGTAGTTATCAACCACGCATTACTGAATTGGTTACAGAACATGTAGGATCCTACTGGTCGGCTAGCTCGCTGGGTTCTAAAGCTCCAGCCTTACAACATGAAGATCAAACACCGTGCTAGAACCTGTCGCTTGAAGGTTGATGGGTTGACTCAGCTACCAGTCCTTCACTTGGATAATTTTGAGGCGGAGAGGTTACATGACCTTTCAATGACCCCCAATGGCTAAGAGGATGAGGATGAGCCTGTTCAGAAGGTGTTAGCCCAGCACTCCTGTAACACTAAAGTTGAATATGGGAAGTTGTATAAGCAGATAGGGACAAAATGGCTACCTTACCTTCGACCCTCAAAACGTGTACCTGCTAACCTAGAAGCACATTCCACCATAGGTCATGGAGGGTAAAGAATACTATGAGTGGATTAAGGATCGGTTTTACTGGGATGGAATAATGGAATATATTGTTGATGTTTGGAAGCCTGCCTTACTTGTAAGAAGCAATATGGTTTCAAGTCTAGATACCAATATCAACCATCTACTCCTCAACAACTGTTCCACACCATCATCTTGGATGTAGTAGGTCCCCTTCCTCAGACTACTAGTGGAAACAAATTTATCCTGGTAGCTATTGATCACTTCACTAAGTGGGTTGAAGCCGTGGCTCTCCCTGCTCAAACAGCTAAGGCCACCGCCACCTTCTTACATCAGCACATCTTCACCCGTCACAGTTGCCCCCAAGTACTACTCTGCGATAATAGTAAGAACTTCACCTCCAGAGTCGTCAAAATCCTAGTCACATCTATGGGAGAGCAAAAACTTTTATCAGCTCCGTATAACCCCTCCACAAATGGGACTGTGGAAAGAACAAATGGAACCTTGGTTTCTATTCTTCAAAAACTGGCCTCCTCTGATCCTCTTCACTGGGATCAATATCTATCTAGTGCTCTTATGGCATACCAGATTAGCTATCACCATATTTTAAAAATGTCTCCATTCCATGTATTGTATGGGTGGGAACCAGGCATACCTGCCCTCTTAGCTAAGGATGTCTTCTCTTCTATAGTTGAAGAACTGGAGAGAGTTATGAGAAGATTGGCTCAGCGCATAATTCAACTCCAATCTAAAGCTATGACCAATTTGATAAAAACAGTGACAAAAGAAGGGCAGGCTGCAAATGAGTTCTGAACACCCCTACCTAGCTTTCAAGTATAGGATGGTGATGTACTACCATAACCGCATCACTCCTAGAAGTGGTAAGCTTGGATCACATTGGGAGGGTCCTTTCACCATAATCTACAAGATAGGAAACGAGTACAATATCAAAATCTAGCTACTGGTATCACAATTAATCGCGTACATGGCCGTTTCCTCAGGCCCTACTCAACCCCAACATTCTTGAGGGGGTGATGTCAGACATTTGCCTTTGCAGCTTAAAAATAAGAATGTCTTAGGTCAAGTTCAGCTGAAAAAGGCAATGTTGGTAATTTGCAATTTTCCAATGCTATTAAGAGCAATTTTAATAAAAATGTTAATGATATCGGCCAAAAGGCTCTGGCCAATTCTTGGGGGAACCCCATCAACTGGGGTATTACCAGTTTAAAACCCACTAGAACACAATCTGCAAAATCAAATGATTAGATTTTGCTGATTGCATGAGGGACTTTGGGGAAACCAGTGGAAGGTACTCCCCCAACCATCATCAAGTCCTTCACCTCACCTACATGGGGGCCACCCCCATTTATAGCTGTGGCAGAGGTCCCCCAAGGTTAGAATAATTTCTCTAGTGATGATTAGTTGCGGTACATCAAAACCTTGATGCATGGGTACATTCTGCCCCAAAACCCCAACGTCCGTTTACCAAAATTAACTCACTTTTCCCAAGATCAGATAGGATTAATACCCATATTACTAAATTTGAAGTATTGAAGCTATTACAAACCTATCCCCCAAATTCCCTCCGACCTTTGAAAAGTAGTATAACTACTAATCATTGGAAATCAAAAAGGAATCACTTTTTGTTCTTACCCCCACGCTCATATTAAAAATCATAAAAATCCAATTGTTATAGTTTTCAAGCATTTATTTTACAAAATCCTTTGAGGAATCCAGCGGCGTAGCACCAAGCGAGCATAATTAAGCTGGATTCCTATAGTCAGATTTCATCACTGATTTATTGTGAATTTAAAGATCAAGTTGTGAGGCGAGTGATGTCACCTGTAATTAGCGAAGCATTCAGTTATTTCACAGCCTGCCTTAATGGGTAACAAGTCCCATTACCTAAGCTGGTTGCTTACCAAATATGGTTAGTTCGCTGGGAATGAGAGGAAAACGTTAGGGACAAATTTTTTACTCTTTCTGTTTTAGGTCTCAAGGATGTCCAATGACATGATCCTATTCAGGATGGGGAAGACCATCAATGATGAGCCAATGATGGGTAATTCAATGGCAACGGCTGCCATTTCATCAATGAGGTGCCAACCAAGGGTTGGGCACCAAATTCCCACTATAAAAACCCCAAAGGATACACTTAATAAAAACACTAATTACCAGAGTTTTCTATAATATACTTTACCATAATCCATTTTGAGTTCTATTCTTTCTCATGGAAACTATTGCTGTGTGCTTTAATTGAGAGACTCTTTAGGATAAAGAGTAAAGATATGAGCGTGGATCCAGAGAAGAGAAGCTGAACTGAATCAGGGATTGCTGCCAACTGTGTGTCACTAGAGAGAAACCATAAATATGATCTGAGCGTGAATCAAGTTAGGTGGTATAAGGGAAAAAGTACCTATTGAGGACATCCTAAGTATTTTAAGGGAAATACTGGTCAAGCGTTGGACCCAATACTGGTACTTTATTCAACTATGGATAATAGTCTCCATACTACCATTAAACAAATGCATCTTGCTATTAGACAATGCAGAGAATTGCACAATACCAAACCTGTGCAGTTAATTAATTTAGCGGTTATCAGATGAGAATAATCAAAATCCATAAATTTTAACAATTGGTGTTCACTACAGTGGTGTAGTTAAGTAAGATACTAGGATGCGATGTCATATAAGGACAAAATAAGAAAACTTTGGATAGAGTAAGCAACTGTTAACCAGAACGCCCTAAATTTGGTGGATCATTGAGAATTTTCTGCCTTGGAATAGAGTCACCAAGATCAAGGAAGGGGTCAAGAATGTCACTAGTTTCAGAAAATGAGTTACTTGGAAAAACAACATTTTTGATAAAAAAGAAGGTGATTTAGTTCTAGAAGTTTTATTTTTGAAAATGGAGATTAAAGCAGATCATATTAATTTAAGAGCATTCAGCGCAGATATAGAGCGGCTGATTAAGTAAGCCAAAGAGTTGAAGACTCACAAATGCGAATGTGAGCCATATGTGACAACTGATGCTGAAGAAAGAACTCCACAGACTCCAGTGGGAAAGATGACTGCCCTAAGAAATATGCCACCCACTTTCACAGCTATTTTAGAGGTGACGCCTGGAATTACTCCTCCAGTGAGCCAAGTAGCCAAGCCAAGAGAGGTGGCTAGAGAAACCTTGGAAGAAATTAAAGTGACACCAAAATTGCCTAATTTCCATTGGGATAATGCCCTGCATTTTTCCAATTATTCGATATGACAATGTATGGATATGGCAACCGTCAAAAGGCTTTGACAGTGATGGATTTCCTGGATACCAATTGTCAGAACCTAGTGTTGCCCCATTAGAGGGGTCAGCTGGTCATATTCAAAGGCCAAAGCATCCATTATGAAGGAATTTGGAAGCCCAACACGCATGTTGAAGTGCAAGCAAGAATTTATGGGCATTCACTTCCATAAGAATAAAATCATATCAAGTTCTTCCGATTTTTTACCAAGAATTGCAAATTTTGGTTGGAACTAAAGTGCTGGATAATTTGATGCTTGGATCACACTACAAGCAGCTCTTTGGCCCTATCAAAATTTCATTGAATGATGTATTCCATGTTCTCAATGGAGATTACCACCTTTCAGATGGTGGATCATTTAAAAATATTGGGAGCTACCTGTTATAAAATTGGCGGTATTTAATAGATATGCTGGCAGATTTTGCACAGGGTTTGACCCACTGAGCAATCAGGACCAACAATATGATGATTGGTGCCCTCAAAATAACAGAATAAACTTCTAATAAATATGGAGCACTCGCTCCCACAACTCTCTTTTTATCTAATATAATAAATACAGCGGACTCTCGCTGTTTTGCTTACTTTTAACTACATAACCATCTTCCTCTTGATCATCTTGTCTCACCTATATTGTATCGAATTCAGATGCTACCACTTCTATGGCTTAGTAATTTATTTCGCCACATCTCATTGGTTCCATCGATTCTTTATTTGTTAATTTCCCAATTGCCTAATCTGATATGATTTCCCAACAACCCAATATCGCCTAATTTCAAGGCACTCAAATTACCATTACTCATATCGAATCTTGACAGATTCCATTCATTCCACCATAATGATATAGGGCTTATCATCCAGTCATATTGGAATCATGACATTACCCCCTCCTTGACTGGATGATAAGGATCCTATTGTTTATACACCTGAAGGAACTTTTCATGAACTTGGTTGATGATTTGACTGCTAGTAGGGTCCTTGATAGTATATGCATCTATACCAGTCTTCTCAATGACTTCAAATGGGCTGATCCAGATACTGGCCAGCTTGTGTTTCTGGCCGAACCCATGTTGATCATGGAATAGGACCATGTATTCATCTTTGAACTGTGCTAAATCACTCCATTGTACCTGATCAGCAGCCTGGCTTTTGACTTTCTTGGCTAGGCTAAACAAGTACGCTTCAGTTTGTAATTTAATCAGCATATTCATTAGGATGGTCAAATAGCGTTGCAGATCCATACTGCCAGTGTTCTCTACACAGGCATACAAGAGGGCAGGCAGAGTGGGGTGCCATCCATAAAGAAATTGGAATGGGCTTTTCCTCGTGGCTGAATGATAACTAATATTATAAGCAAAGATGGAGGTGGAAAAAAGGGGGCTTCAATCTGAGGGTTGATCCACTACTAATGTATGGAGTATATTCACTAAAGTCCCATTGACCCACTCCACCATTCCATTATATTTGGGGTGGTATAGGGTTGTCAAAACCCCTTAGATGGCCATTAGCTCGTTAAGTTTTGGAAGAATGTGGGAAGTGAAGTTCCATTGTCAGTAAGGGTGAACTAGGGATAACTGTGTTGCTGAATTATACACTCCATAACAAACTTGGCCACCGTTAGCGCCCCCAAATCACATATTGGTCGCGCCTCAACCCACCTGGTCAAGTGGTCAATTGCTACCAGGATGTATTTGAACCAGTTTGCCCCTGTTGGTAAGGGACCCACAACATCAATCAAAATGGTGTGCCAGGCGAAGTGTGGCTTTACTAACTGGTATGAAGTCTTTTGGTGGAACGGCTTTTCCACTTGGCACTAGTGACAGGAGGAGATAGTATCAAGTACATCAAAGTTCATGCTTTCCCAGTAATACTGAGGCTGCAATAATTCCATGGTCTTACGTACTCCACTATGTCCAACCGCTTGGTGCACACTAATAATAGTTGGGCGGGCGGAAGGTCTTGGAATGTTCATGGTAGTGTCCCTTATCCGCTTATACAATTCCCCATTTTTCTGGAACGTATTGGCCCTTATTTCATCCAATACTTTGATGACTGGGGGCGGTTCATCATTGTACTTGCCACTAAGCATCTTATCAAACATGATACTGCTCAGATCCGCCATAACTGCAATCGTGGGTAATCTTGATAAACAATCAGCATTCTGGTGTTTTGCTCTGGGTTGATGCAGGATTTCAAAATTGTATGCCTGCAACTTAAGAGCCCATTGGGCTAGCCGCCCCTCGGGATCTTTCAAGTTCTGCAACCAGCGTAATAATGCATGATCCATTACAACCTTAAACTTTACTCCATGCAAGTAGACTCAAAACTGCTTATACGCATAAATCACTGCTAAGCACTCTCACTCAGTTACAGTGTAATTTTGTTCATGGCAATTCAAGCTATGACTGCAGTACGTAATGGGGTGCTCCTCCCCCTCATCGTCCTTCTGAGACAGGACCGCCCCAACAGTGGAAAGTGATGCATCCATCTGCACTATAAATTACTTATCAAAATTAGGGTAGCGTAACATGGGCGCACTAATTAGCGCCATTTGAAGTGATCAAAGGCACATCAGCGCCATTCCATCCATTTGAACATGTCATCCTTCTTCAGTAGCTCAAACAGTGGACCTCCAATGCAACTGAAATTGGGTATGAAGCGATGGTAACCCACCATCCCCAAAAACACCTGAATGTCCCGCTTATTAAATGGCTTAGTCATCTTCCAGATAGCCTCCACCTTGGTGGGTTGGGGTCTCAGCCCAGTTGCATCCACCACAAAACCAAGGTACTCCAGCTGATACTTGAAGAAATGTAATTTCCAGGGATTGATCTTAATATTGGCCTCAGATAGTCAGCGAAATACCTCTTCCAAATGGGTAAGGTGTTCAGTGAATGTGTGAGAGAAGAATAAATATCTTCAAGGTACATGAGTACACACAACAGCTTCAGATCGCTCAGAATGGTGTCCATCGCTCGTTGGAACGTAGCTGGGGCATTACATAGCCCTTTCAGCATCCAAGTTGGTTGGAAAAGCCCTTTGAATGTGATTACAGCGCATTTTTCTTGTTCTGCCGCAGGCAACTCAATCTGCCAATAACTGGATATCAAATCCATTGCCAAGAAGTAGTGAGCTCCACCTAACTAATCCAGCACATTATCAATCCACGGAAGAGGGTATGAGTCTTTTTTGTTGACACTATTGATCTTCCAGTAGTTGATTACTACGCAGTTAGTATCATCCTTCTTCTTAACAATTAGGACAGGTGAAGCCCATGGAATCTTAGATGGTTCAAGCATTCCTTGCTCTAGCAGCTTGTCAATCTCCTTAGTGACAACTTCTTCAGTTGCCCCTGATCAGCGGATTGGCTGAGACCTGATGGGGGGATGATCCCCAGTGTCCAGTCGACTAACAACCCCCTGAGCACACCCCAAATCATGATTGTCAACCGCAAAAATCTTTTTATATTTTTGAAAATAAAGCTTCCGCCTGATCCTTCTGATCTTCTGATAACCCCATTAAATTCTCCCATGGCACAATCGCCATTACACTGGGAGGCGGCTCAATGGGCAGACCAAATCCATCCAAAGAACTGAACTTGTGAGCCTAGTTGATCTCCTCAACCGGATTCAGATGTAAATATGCTATAGCCTGATTCCAGCAGATTCGGATTAGACTGCTCTGAAGATTTGCTATCAATATCTTGATCTCCCATGGACCATAAGTATGATTCCTAAAGCCATGTGGGGCTCAAGCTTCTATTGCTGATAGGGCCAATGATCTCCCGTAGAGCCCAGCTGGCACTTCCACCTCTAACTCAGTGTCTACTATTACTTGGTGTCCAGAGGGAATAATATAGATCCAGCTGCTCTAAGCGGTAGCCCCTGATATTCATATAACTGATGGGGAAGGGCCTGAGTTTTTCTTTTAATTGATAATAGCGCACTGGAATCACCTCATCACTGTATGCAAGGTTGATTTTTCCCATATGCACTGAACCCTTTGGCACTCTGCTGGAGGTAAAATGAATTGGGATCTGCTGTCCCAAAATAGTGAGGGTCTCTTCCATCATGTCAACGACAACCCCATAGTGTCACATAAAAACAGTCTCAAGAAACAGATTGTAGTTGCTATTTGGTAATACTATCACCAGAGCCACCACAACAATGGATCCAAACTGCAAGGGAAGTGCGCTATACGCTCCTTCAAAGACCGTGGTTTCTGCTCCAGCAGTCCCATACACCATCCAGTGGTCTAGTCAGATTTTAAAGATAACTTCGCCACCAACTTAGTGGAGACAATGTTACCAGGAGTGCCCATATCAATTATAGCTCGTACTCAGGTTTTATATACCATAATGTCACAGTAAGTGTACTCTGAGTAAGATGAATGCCAGCTATTTACTACGTGTACATTCAGCAGTTCAAGTTTTCCCAGGAAACCTATAATACCCTCACCGACTGTAGGGTACTCTGTTATAATAGCATCCACTGGAAGGGCGACCTCTACTCCTCTTAGAGGCAATTCATCTGCAAATGGTTCTAGCTGGTCTGATGGACTTTGGTTAAACATTTGACAAGCGTAAGGCTTTGGCTGCTCTGTAAACCTTGTGTCCACCGTTTCTTTGACTTGTGTTTGAGGCAGCACATTTACTCTCCAAATTGGCTGTTGGTAGAGAAAGGTATCGTCATACTGGGAGACTTCTACTGCAATTAATACAGTAGATTCAGGTGGGATCTATGAATTCAAGATGGAAGTAGAGAGTCCCGTATGTACTCTGATCTACCTTTTCCCTGATAACTTTGATCCTGTTGTATGTAAGGGATCTGTTGATTAGGGCACCATTGTCCCAAGTGCCCAGTGCAACCGCAATTAAAGCAACTTAATCCATAGGTCCTACGTCTGTGCTTAATATAAATTGAACCACTTGAAAGGTATTCCAAAGATGATTGGCATAATCACCCACATCAGTAGAACGCCTGCTGTTGATCAACATATTTAAGGCTGAAGCAGTAGTTGGTCAGTTGTCGATTAGAAGTTATAGGACGGATGTTGGACTGCAGTGAGTAACCTGGCAGAACCTGCACTGACTGGTTGATTCCCCCACATGATTAGGGTCAGCCACAGTGACAGTGTGAATCTGTTGATGTTGGGTGGAGGGAAAGGTACAGCTAAGTGACGTAAAAACTGAACAAGTTTAAGAAGAGGTACATCATCCTCCAACAACAGGTCCATGACATTGTAAAGCTCAGGGTATGGCTTTACCGCAGAGGACATAGCAATGCACACATCAACTTCAGGTAAAATCCCTGCCCCAATCAACTCATGAGCTTCCGCCATAAAATGCTCAGTGAATGCAGTGAGGATCTCATTTTGCTGAAACCTGATGGTCAAGAACTCACCTTCCACTGCAACATCTTTTCAGTTCCGCTAAACAACCGCAGCACCATCTCCTTAACTTTTTGGTATGTAACAGAACTATATAAAAGGTAACAAATGATTTGATCAGCACTTCTGACATCCAAGGTTGAGATCAACAGTCTCGCCCTTCGCCAGTCTGAAGCTCCTTCAGTTGCAAACGCAAATCATCAAAAGAATTTATAAATATTTCCTTCACAATCAAATGGCGGCAGCTTTTAACTACAAACTTCCTGGAGCAGCTCATATTGGCTTTTTGAGAACAGTGTCCAATGCAAGTTTTAATCTCTTATATGCAATGGACCCAGTGTGTCATGTAGATTCCTTATTAAAGCAACCAGACTGTGACATAGCAGGCAACTGAGTGTTTATTATTTTTTATAACTGATCAATGGGCCCCCTAAAGTGAGCACCACTATTATAAAATTGCAGTATTTAATAAATATGCCTGCGGATTTTGCACAGGGTTTGACCCACTGAGCAATCAGGACCAACAATATAATGATTGGTGCCCTCAAGATAACAGAATAAACTTTTAATAAATATGGAGCACTCGCTCCTACAACTCTCTTTTATTTAATATAATAAATACAGCGGACTCTCGCTGTTTTGTTTACTTTTAACTACATAACCATCTTTCCTCTTGATTATCTCATCTCACCTATATTGTATCGACTTCAGATGCTACCGCTTCTATGGCTTAGTAGTTTAATTCGTCACATCTCATTGGTTCCATCAATTCTTTATTTGTCGATATTCCAATCGCCTAATTTGAGATATTTCCCAACAACCCAATATCGCCTCATTTTGAGGCACTCAAATTACCATTACTTATATCAAATCTCGACGGATTCCATTCATTCCACCATAATGATATAGGGCTTATCATCCAGTCATATCAGAATCATGACACTACCTTTGATGCTCTAATTAGAAGTTTCAAATCAAATCCTTTATGAAATTCGAATCCCACAAAGGGGACTGAGGGTGCTAAGGAGTTGAATAACTGAACTGTGCTGGGAAATAAGCCCAAAGACTTTAAATAGATCAATAAAAAGGAGAAAGTCTGTTACCAATGCAGAGGAAAAGGACATTTCGCTGTGCGCTGAAGCAAACCTAAAGATCAGATTAACGTGGTCAAAGTGAAATAGTCTAAAACTGCACATGAGTTGGGAAAAGGGCCCGCATCCTAGATGGGGAAAATTATAGAGCTGCAGAAAAACCTGTTCCTCCCAATATTTTGCACAACAAAATAGACATCAGTGATCTGTTTGTGGATGAAAATGTGCAGGAACAGTTATATCAAGTAGTCAATTTGGATGTGATGTTGTAACAAGATCTGGAGAGAAGGGGATCAACCTAAGATAATTTAGAAAGTTGCTCAGCCGTACACATGACAACTAGTGGACAAGATTCAAGCAGCAGATAATTCAGAAGGATTGATCAAAGTCAGATTAGATGAGGCAAACCTGTCAATCCCCCTTAGTGTAATCAAGGAATCACTCCCTGATTTATCAGTGCAAATAATTCACACTCTAGCTTCAGCTAATAATGCTGCTATACACTCAGTAAATACTATTTTACAATACTCTGAGTATATATATAGATATAAAAGTGAATCAAGTTTGGGTGAGGGTGGAAGTTGACAGTGGAGCACCTGTTAAAATTGTTTCAACCAAGCTGGTGAAGAGGATGAAGATCTCACGAATTTAGAATACAAGAAAGAATATAGGACAGTCAGGCCAAATACCACCATCTATATGAATAATATAGCGCTCTACCACTTAGATTTGAATCCTTAGTGGTATCTGCTCAAGCAATAGTTTTAGCCAACCAAATCTATGATATTCTGATTGGGATGGAGTTTCTATGAAAATACAGAGTTAATGTAACTTTGAGGATAATATGGTGACCATATTGGGTCAGACATTACCATTGATTTATCAGAAGGATGGGGAAGCTCCACTGAGTAGGAGAAATATCTTCACCGACCTGATCTACAATGACAGCATTGTCCCTATTTGATACCAACTAGTTGTCTGGAGGTGACAAGAAATGCCAACGAAAACCTAGAAATTTGGGGAATTCCGCTGAGGATTAAGAATGTGAGAACCATACTTCAGGATCACAGATGTAGTCAACATGAGGTTGACATTGGAAATACCAGAGCTGCTGTATGGGGAAGTTGCAAGCCCTTGGAAGAAGTACAGAGTAAAGCCTTGGGTGGCTCCTGGAATAATTATGACAGGCTATGGAGAAATTTGATTTCTCCTGGAAAATTTAAGTAATAAACTGATGAAGATTGAGAAGAATCAGATTGTCACGTTTGTTCACCTAATCCCAACAGCTGAATTGAGAAAGTTCCACAATTTTGGGACCCTTGATGAAATGGTATTACTGACAGGGGTAACTGAGAGTATCAATCTATTGGCTGATCGAGAACAACTTGATGATCTGATGGACAGTCAGCAGGAGGAGGTTAAATTATTTGACAAGTATTGGGAAGTATTCGCCTAGGATGATCATGATTTGGGATGCGTGAGAGATGTGATCCACAAGTTTGATATCGAGGAAAATTTGCTGATCAGGATGAGACTGATTTGATAGTCAAAGGTGGCTAAAGTGGTAGTGGAGGAAGAAATCAGAAAACTAGTGAAGCATGAGCTTATAGATCCATCATCAAGTCCCTGGGCGAGCCAGATACTTTTCTGTGAAGAAGAAGGATGGCTCTAATTGGGTGGTGATCGATTATTGGAAGCTGAAAAAGATTACAAAGAAGGATTTATACCCACTACCAAGAATTGATGATGTGCTAAATCGATTGGGATAAGCAAAGTATTGTTCCACAATGGATCTGGTATTGGGATATCAACAAATTGATTTTCCGAGAGAAGATCAAGAGAAATGTGCGATTATCACTGCGCAGGGGCTTTATCAACTGATAAGGATGCCCCAGAGTCTATGCAATGCGCCTGCAACGTTCCAGAGGGCCATGGACGCTATACTAAATAACTTAAAGTTGTCATGCATCCTGGTGTACTTGGATGATAACAATGTGTTCAGTAGGACGTTTACTGACCCTTTGCATTATTTGGAAGAAGCATTTAAGAGACTGTCTGTGGCCAACCTGAAGATTAAGCTGAGGAAGTGTCACTTCTTCAAAAAATAGTTGAAATATCTGGGATTCATGATCAACTCTAATGGACTGCAGCCACAAGCCCGGAAGATCAAAGTTATAGAATGAATGGCTGTGCTGAAGAGTGTCTGAGATATCCAAGTGTTCCTTGGAAAGGGCAGATACTATATAAGATTTATTCAGGATTTTGAAAGAATCGCTGAGCCCTTATTCCATCTGCTGAAGGATCCAAAGAAAGGATTCATATAAATTGAAGAAGCACAGAAAATCTTTGATGAGTTATGCCAGTACCCGATAGATTATCCAATATTGAAATATCCAAATTTCAATCAAGAATTTATTATACAAACTGATGCTTCATTAACGGCGATTGACGCCATATTAAACCAAGTAGATGAACTTGGGGACGAACATCTGGTGGCGTATGTGAGCCAGACACTCTCATCTGCTGAGAGGAACTGCACTGTAACAGAGCTGAATACCTTGTGGTCATTTAAGTCTGTAAGAAGTTTTGAGTGTACATCTATGGAATGCACTTCAAAGTGGTGACAGATCACTCCTCATTGCGTTGGCTTCACAATTTGTGAGAACCAGAAGGACGACTGGCCTGATGGGTATTGAAGTTCAGGCTTATGATTATGAGATCATCCACCAAGCAGAGGCTTCTCACCAGAATGTAAATGGCTTTATTGCGCTTACCAATGGTCAGATGGTATACCCGCAGGAGGATGAGTTATTCCAGAAAATGGTCGATGGAGATATCAGGAACATGCACCAAGAAATCCAAGGTGCACTTCAAAAAGTGATGGAAAACACTAAGACCATGGATGGACAAGTTTTCAAGACAAATTAATGGGAAGCAGTTACTATTCCCAAAGCTGTCAGAAAGAGCAGATATCGTTTAAGCCGCTCATAGGGTTGTTGGTCATGGAGGCCTGAGAAAAACAACCAACCATATTCACCAGTAATAAAAATGGGAGTCAATCGACTGTGATGTCGCTTACTATCTAGCTTGTTGTGTGGAGTGCCAGTAGCACAAGCCACATAAGAATATAATTGGATACTGACTGGTCCATCCTGGATTTGCTTGGCATATGGTGTCCATTGACGTGATGGGACTAATGATGATGAGCACAGGGGGAGTCAAGTACATAATAGTTGCAATCAACCATCTGACGAGATGATTCAAGATGAAGGCCATGGTGAAAGTAGACACTACCAGTACCGTGAAGTTCATCCTGGATCAAGTAGTATACTGACATGGATTCCCACAGGTCTGTTGAGTGACAATGTGACAAACTTCATATCTATGTGATCCTGCGATTAAATGAGATAATGGGGATCTAAGGAGTCATGTCTGTACCCTACCAGCCAGAGATGAATGGACTGGTGGAACAAGTTAATGGAACGCTAGCCATGATGCTAAGGAAGCTGGTTGCAGGAAGAGCTTCCACGTGGGGAATGTACCTGAGCTCAGTGACGTTTGCCTACAAAATCAGTCATCATATGGCGACAGAAAAAATGCCATTTTAATTGCTATATGAAGGAAGGCTGCGCTGCCACTGATTTTATATTCAGTGGTGGAACCAACATTGGGTATAAGTGCTGAGAAGTACATTAACTGACTGATGATTATCTTGATCGAAATGTAATTGCAAGAATTCAATATGACTTTTAAGAAGGTAATATGAGTGAAAAAGATGGATTATAAGAACTGACCAGCCTTATCAGAATACTGAATAGGTGAAATAGTTGCCTATTGCAATATACATGGTTTAAGGAGAAAAACAAATTGGATGCATTGTGGTTGGGTCCATTTGAGATTATTGCCAAGCTGGCGATGGAAGCCTATTCCATCAAGAACCTCTTGGATGGAAGGGGTAGTAAATAAAGTTCATGCTAAGTATTTGAAGTGATGGATCGATGATTAAAATGACAAAAAAAGAGTTCCCAAAGGACCGCTGAACCATTAAGTTGGTTGTGTCCTAATGATTTGGTCAAGTCTGAAAAACGGACCTCTGAACCAATATAGATGGTTAAGTATTAAAAAAGTAAGACCTCTGAACCATAGAAAACTGGTAAGTATAATTACACCTAGGATCCAGTTTGGGAAAAAATAAAAAGATGGACCGCTGAACTGAAACAAGGTCAAGTCCTATGGAAAAAAGAAGAAAAAAAAGATTGATAAAAAGATTGGGGAAAAAGATTAATAAAACCGCATAGAAAATTGATATATTCTATAATTTTTTTTATTGATTATCCACAATTTGGGGATGATTCCGCCAATGTCACCTCTTGGGGGAGGGAGGAAGGATTGCAGTAAGAGTGAATAACCTGTCAAAATCTATGTGAGATCAGATGCTAGTGAGGGATAGACCTACACAAAACCATGTTCGTTGAGTAGATTCAGTACCCTGCGAGAAAGCAACTAGGGGAAGGGAAATTGAGATGTCAGAAGAAGACAAATATGATACCCCATAGTAGGGAGGGAAGCAGCAGTACAAGAAGAGGCAGTCAGAAAATAACCCCAAGTAATCCCAATATGGTACCGGAGCTGGAAGATTGGTCTTGAGCACTTGCAACGGGCTTTGTCAAGAGCACCAGACATATGGGCTGGCAAAGAACAAGGGATACTAGACAGGGGTTGCTGAATCATGCCCCCTATTATAGCCATCAGCAGAAGATACTGATGGGATGCTCTAGAAATAAGATAGTCATACAAGGAGTGAATGGCATCCTGCAAACAATGACTATGAGCTTCTCAGAAGCTGAAGCAGAAAGAGTGATGGAAACTGGGAGAGGCTGGAAACTTCATGGCCCAACTTCAAAGAACTTAGCTAAAAAAGCGAAGAGCATAAGCTGCAATATCCCAATCTAGGATGTTTTCAAGATTGGAAGAATTCAGTGCTATGGATAAAGCTTTGGTGACTTGGGCCCTTAATTCTGCATAGGGGAGTTTGTATGCTATAACCAATGGTGAGTTCAGTGGCCAAGACAGCTGGATTGTAATATTGACTGAGTCAGAAGAGAAAACTCTGGAAGCAAGTCCAATCTGGCGAGGAAGGAATGATCAATAGTGAAAGGCATTACTTCAGGAGGATCAACAATGGTGTTAGGCATATCTTCAAAAGGAGCTAAATCCTGGAGAGTCTTAACATCTAACTCTAGAATTGACAACAGAGGAAGGATTGGCCACATGTCATCTGAGATGATTGCTAACCTGGTTTCAGTGGGGTTGGTTACCATTTCTGGTAATTACACGGAAGGACTAGCCACTGGTACTTGACTAGGGGTATGAGTCCTGGAAGGACCATAGAAAAGGTTCTTTTGCGCAGACTGAATCATCTCCTGGAAGAGCTGAAGATCTTGATTAGAAAAACTGTTAATCAGTTGGTACCACAACTTGGAATTTGACATATGAGATGGATTAGAGGATGGATGTCAGACTTATATGATAGTTGACATTATGCACTCTGAAATCAATTAAGCTCCAATTTTGGAGAAATCAATCTCAAAAGTAATGGGATAAGGACTCCAGAGACTAATTAAGAATGATATAAGCCAAGAGTTTTGAGAAGAAAAATAACAAGGGTTAACATAAATTACAATGTTAATTGGGCTATATAACAAATATTGACGGCAAGTGTCACCTGTCTAGGATGAGGAGAAAATCAGGAAATCAAGGATGCTGGACCAAGAATCCTGAATATGACAGTGGATCATATGCCCTGATAGGGGGAAAACTGGATCCCAGGATTAATATTGTCACAAGTAAATCGATCAGCCTGACATGACAGTAGGTTGTGGGGACTGCGCTCTGAGTAGGTGGTAGCGAGGATGAAGAGGAAGAGAACTGATTGCTAAGGTCATCCCGAGCAGTGTTGAGTATTGATGAGTGTACTCCACTTGAACCAATGAAATATTTGACCAAGTGTCCAAAGCGGTGTTCTCATGCCCCAGTCCTTTTTATCGCTGGAAATCTAGGCAAGGGGGGATCTGTTGGGATTTTTGCTCATATTCCCAGACTGCTAGATTACTAGGAATTGCTAGGGGAAAATTCCCTGAGGCGAAGTGAATCGGAAATCAATTGGCCCAAGTTTCAGAGTAACTACGTTTGGGGGATTTTGGGATATTCGCCTGGTCATATCCATCAGGGAATGATACGGATGAATGCTTAAGATCTTGTCAGGCAGAATTTCTGACAAAATAGGGGCATCTGATAGTTGATTAACAATCAGGTGTACTGATTGGGATTGTCTGGTTTTACCAAAGACCAATTGTGAATTTAAGGAGTAATTTGCGAGGTGAGTGATGCCGCCTCCAACTAGCAAATTGATCAGTTGGTGTCATGAACTGCCTTAATGGGTAACAAGTCCCAATATATAAGCAGGTCGCTTGCCAAATATGGTTGGTTCACTTGGATTGAGAGGAAAACGTTAGGGACACGTGTTTTAACTCTTTACATTTTAGGTCTTGAGGTTTTCCAATAACGGAATGCTATTCAGGATGGGGAAGACCATCGCTGCTGAGATGAGGATGGGTAATTCAATGGAAATGGCTGCCGTTTCATCAAGGAGGTGCCAACTGAGGGTTAAGCGCCAATTTCCCTACTATAAATTACCTAAAGAATTCACTAATAAAAAATCACTAAATACCAGATCACTTTTACTAGAGTATTAGATTAGTAAACTTTATCAGCATCCATTTGTCCTGTTTTTTTCTTAGGATATTATTGCTGTGTGCGATAATTGGGAGAATCTTTAAGAAAAAGAGTAAGGATCTGAGAGGGGATACAGAGAAGAAGCTGAATTAAATTGGGGATTGCTGCCAACTGTGTGTTGAACCAGGGTAATTGTAAATGGGGATCTAAAAATAGATTGAGTTAGTCAGTTTAAGGGAACAAATCCCTATTTAAGACATCACAAGTATTTCAAGAGGAAACACTGGCTGAGCATTGGGCCAAAATCTAATACTTCCATTCAACTATGGATAATAGTCGTCATACTATTATCAAATGCTTATATCAACTACTATACAATATGGAGAATTGCACAAAACCTGAAACTGTGCAAGTAATATTTATAGGTCTTATTGGCCAAAAATAATCAGGAAACCTATAAATTTTTACAGTACCAAGACTCCAAATTTGACATATGAGCTGGATGAGAGGGGTAATGTCAGAATTATATGATAGTTGACATTATGCCCTCTGAAAATAAGCAATCTCTAAATTCAGAGAAATTAATCTCAAAATTAATGGGATAAGCTCTCCAGAGAAGAATTAAGAATGATATGATCCAAGAGCTTATTATGAGAAAATAATAAGGGTGAATATAAATGAGCACTTTTTAATTGGGCCATGAAACAAACATCGATGGCAACTATCTCCTGTCAAGGACAAGGAGAAAATCAGGAAATCAAGGATGCTGGACCAAGAATCCTGAATATGACAGTGGATCATATGCCCTGATGGAGGAAAACTGGATCATGGGATTAATATCATCATGAGTAAATTGATCATCCTGGCATAACAGAAGGTCGTGGGGACCGCGCTCTGAGAAGGCAGTAGTAAGGAGGAAGAGGAAGAACGCCGTATGCAGAAGGTCATCCCAAGCAGTATTGAGTATTGATGAGTGTACTCTGCTTGAACCAATGAAGTATTTGACCAGGTGTCCAAAGTGGTTTTTTCTGCCCTGATCCTTTTCTCGCTGAAAATCTAGGCAAGAGGGGGATGTGTTGGGATTTTTGCCCATATTCCTAGCACGCTAAATTACTGTGCATTGCTAAGGGATAATTCCCTAATGCGAGGTGAATTGGATATTGGTTGACCCTGATTCTGGGGTAACTATGTTTGGAGGGTTTTAGGTTATTAGCCTGGTCAAATCCATCGAGGAAAGATCTGGATAAATGCTTAAGAGCTTATCAGGAAGTATTTCCGACAAAATAGGGGCATTTGATAGTTGATTAACTATCAGGTGTACCAATTGGGATTGGTTGGGTTTCATCAATGACCAAATGGAAACTTAAGGATCAAGTTGCAAGGCGAGTGATGCCAACTGCAACTAAAGAGAGAGAGAGAGAGAGAGAGAGAGAGAGAGAGAGAGAGAGAGAGAGAGAGAGAGAGAGAGAGAGAGAGAGAGAGAGAGAGAGAGAGAGAGAGAGAGAGAGAGAGAGAGAGAGAGAGAGAGAGAGAGAGAGAGAGAGAGAGAAAGAAAATAATCAGTTGGTTAGCGACCTGCCTTAATGGGTAACAAGTCCCATTATCTAAGCAGGTCGCTTGCCAAATATGATTGGTTCACTTGGATCAAGAGGAAAAGTTAGGGACACTTTTTCTAACTTTTTCCAACTCTTTCCATTTTAAGTCTCAAAGATGTCCAATGACAGAATTCTAGTTGGGATGGTGAAGACCATCGCTGCTGAGATGAGGATGGGTGATTCAATGGCAATGTCTGCCGTTTCATCAAGAAGGTGCCAATGCAAGGGTTGTGCGCTGAATTCCCCACTATGAATTCCACAAAAAAATTCACTATTAATAATCATAATTTTCCAGAACATAATTTACCATATCACAAATTACAAGATCACTTTTACTAGAGCAATAGCTTAGTAAATTTTATTAAAATTCATTTTATCTATTATTTCTAAGGGATATTATTTCTGTGTGTGATAATTGGGAGACTCTTTAAGATAAAGAGTAATTATCAAAGTGGTGGTCCAGAGAAGAAGCTGAACCAAATTGGGGATTGCTGCCAACTGTTTATCAAACCAGAGAAACCCATAAACAGGGATCTAAGAGTAGATCAAGTTAGGCGGTATGGGGGAATAAATCCCTATTTAAGACATCATAAGTATTTTGAGAGGAAATACTGGCTGAGCATTGAACCAAAATAAATTACTTCCATTCAACTACAGAAAATAGTCACCATACTATTATCAAACGATTATATCAACTACTATACAATGTGGGGAATTGCACAAAACCTGAACCTGTGAATTAATATATTCAAAGTGGTTATTTGACAAAATTAAACAGGAAACTTATGAATTTTACACACCCCTTTCACCTCCTCAACCCTGGTAAGTTTAATAGAGGGGGTCTACAGATGTATTGCGCACACCAGAGGCCATGTGCTGGCCCTGGGACCATCCACTCCCTAGCCAAACTATGTCAAACTTTTGAGGAAATAGCACCCACAACATTGGAGCCCAGTCTGCAAATTCCAGTATGGGGGAGCCAGTCCAGATTGTCTGGCGCCGGAAAATCAGGTCAGGGCATAACTCTGATCTCGAGCCAGGCACCAAATGACTTGGACCAGTTGCTCCAACTATCCAGGACAGATCTGGGAAGTTCATATCATGCAAATAGCCAATTGAGAGTTTAAACTAGGTCCCAAACAACTCAGCCCAGCGGCCCTCACCTCCTGGGATGAATATGGAAAATCTGAATCATGCAAACAGCTGACTTGAATGATCATGACCAGATCAGCACTATCAACTTGGTTTGGTCCAAAAACGCAAAAAAATTGAAATTTTTTTAATTTTTGTCAAGATTTTGAGTGTCCCTCAAACCCCCTCCCTGCCAGAAAACCAAATCCCAGCACCAAACACCAAATTACCAATCCCATAATACCTCCCCTATGCAATTCATCAGTACCTAAGGCAACTTCCCTGCGCAGGGGCGGTTGTCAGTTCATTCTCTTCTCTTCTCACCTTTTGTGCTCAATAAACCTCAAATAACCCATACAGCTTGCTGTGGCCTCCGTCCGCTTTACTTTTAATTTAAAATTCTGCTGATCAAAACAGCGAAGCATACTGTCTCCCAAGTCCTTATCCTGATGTTCACCAAGTGGATCATCTGGTTGCTTGACCCTGCCATGCGGTGACAGATCATAAATGTATTTACCTGCTCACCCCCAACAATGAACCCACTGTCTCGTTTGTTATCACATGCCTGCTTAATGCAAACCCTCCCATCCATTCTACCGCTGAATTCACTAAAATGTATCCCCTGTTGGAGCAGCACCGGAGCAGCCCTGCCCTGCCACTAGCGGACTTGGGGTCCACACCTGGCTTGGACACTGATGGTTCAGCCACCTGTGGGGCCCAGAGCACCCCATTCAGGTGAAACTTGGTCCTTACCCCCTTTGCAGGTCACATTCCACCTCCAATATCACCTCTGATCATGCATTGGCCCATGTGTCATCTCTCACTGGTGATCAAGCTCACTTGTTTGAATCCAAAGGCCAGCAACTGTGAGACCTAGAGGAGTCATCAACCTCCCTGCCTCTCCCACCCTTGGGGTTTCCCCGCATGACTCATAGTTGCCCCCATTGCAACCATCTGGTTTGCCTTGGGGGCCTTTGGTACATTAATGGACTTTTACTTTCCTCATATCCCCAATAGAACTTCACTCCTACAAGTCTCTAAGACCGCTGTGCCTATGACATTCTGGGCTCTCCACTGGGTGCTCACGCTCTCAGACTGGTAGCCCAGTGTAATTCTTATCAGCCAAATCCATGCCAATTTCCCTGATGGAGTTATTTTTTATTATCACTCCTGGACATAACTTTAGTATTCTGGCCTTTGGCACAAGACTTAAAAGTAACCTCAATCAACCTCTATCTTGGCATTATTAAAATCAAGCTATCTTTCCTCAAGATTGTCCTATCATCTAGAAAACCGACTAATTACTAGCATTCTTTTAAGTTTTTAAAACCAGTCAGGTTACTGATGATCTATTCCGTTCCTTAGATTCCATAATATCTTTAAAGAACTCTTCATTTAGCTAAATATAAGTGGAGACATAGGATATTTGATACTCTGTGGTACAAGGTTTTAATAGAATTAAAATTGAAGTATTGTTAAGCTTCAGGCATAAACTCAAGATATAAGATAATGTAACTCGATAATAAAATGGTACTATGGTATGGCAATATTATAAGGACTTAAAAACCCTTGTCAATCCTTTATTAATCTCCGCCTTGGTAGCGGCATCCATTTTACTGTAAGATTGTTTCGAAAAGCTCTATCATGTGGTGGTCATCCTTAAGCCAGGATGTTTGATGGGCCTTTTTAAAATCACTGATTTTGGTTTTCTGGATGTAATACCGTTTCTGGTTATTGCTTCTTTACCTGTTTAGTTAATATGCTGCTCAGGTAAAGATTTGTACAGTGGAACTTCTCTGATGCTCTTTTATTAAGGTTTTATAATGACTCTTAATATTTCTTGACTTCCTCTTTGGTAATATTCAGATGGATAGTTCAATTGCTTCCATCATGTTATTATGTTTGGATGGTTCTTTATCATTTCTTTGCCATTGCCTGTTTGAATGGAATTATTATGTCATTAGTTGATTATAGATTATTTCTTCCCTCTCATAAAAGATATAAAAGCGGGTCAAAATTAATAGTCTTCAGTAACTTTGTTATCAGTCAGCATATTTTAATCTATTAGGTCGTCAGGTATCAGAGTAAGTCATGTGACGTCATCCCAACTGATTGTTACATTTATTAATCTGCTATTGTTTATAAAAGGGGTTCATTTCCCTTACCTGCGTTTCAACCTTGAATTTTTAAATCTTGTGGTGGTTTTTACTGGCGAGTTTTCTTCCAGAGGGCAATGGTTATTCCTATTGCATTCGTGGTAGTTTCTATGACACTTCCCCTCCTAAGATGAGACCAGGGGAAGGACCTAAGGTGCCGAGGCTGTACTCTGCTAGATATTGTACCTTGGTGGCATTATCTCTTATAGAATACTCAGCTCCTCTCTTGGTAAAATATCAATTGGGCCAGACCAGATGGCTTGCAACTTCTCAGGCTGATTTCACTGTAAGTAGTAGATTAGAACCTTTTCTCAGACTGAACTCATATCACTTGTCCTGTCTTTTACTCTCAAATTAATTCTTTTGAATAGTTGCTTTGATGTTCTTTGAGGTTTTTAGCTAAATTTACTTAATAAGTTGTTAAATTTTGCTGGTAACGCTCAGATGTTAGGTTCTTGCTATCTATGTAGAAGACTGGTGCCTGCAAGGTGGGTAGCTCTGCTTCACAACCATAAAGTGCCTTGAACAAAGAAATGCCAATCATCTCTAATTCTTAGTCTGTATGCTAACAGCACAGATGGCAACAGTTGATCCCACTAACTTGTATTTCTGGACAATCTTCTTCAATATCTCTCTTAGGGTTCTTTTTACATGTTCTATGCTTCCGTTGGAGTATGGCGTATATGGAGTTGTAAATTGTTGTCTCATTTCAACAAGATTCATAAACTTCTTCATTACATCAGGATGGAGCTTTCCCATTTCTGATAGCAGATCTTGAGGGCATCCGTGCCTCGCTATCACTTGGCTATACAGGAATCTGGGGGTGATCCTGTGGTGTAGGGCTGGACTGCTGATGTTTTGACCCCATTTGGTGAAATGGTCAATAGCTTTAATTATAAAATTGGATCCACTTGAAATGACAGGAAAATGGTCCTATAACGTCAAATGATACTTTTTGGAATAAGGATGTTACCAAGATTGGCTAAAACTCAAAGCGCTTCTCTAGGGTCTGAGAAGCTCACGCAGGGTACACAGAGTTACAAAGCTTGATGTACTTCATCTAACACTTACTTCCAATAGAACTGGTCTCTAGGGTATATCAACGCCTTCTGTAATCATCCATAGCCAACATGTTTGTTAGCTTCCATCACAAGCTCCATTTTTGATCATTAGGCTTGATATATGATGCTACTTGTCCTTGATATTCTTCTTGATTCCCCTCAATATGCCAGGTATCTTTTTGACATCTTATAGGATTGTCTTCACTTCATAAGTTCTATCCTGCCATTCCTCCTTTGATAGTATGAGCAGGTTGTACATGAGATTGCTCTCATGTTCTTGGAGATAGAAAACAGGAAATTGGGGCTGTCCATTGGCGGTGAGAAGCTTTCTACCTTATCTGTGTATAAGTCCAAATTTATACCCTAGGAGGTTTACTGCCCGTCAGGCAAGACGTCTATGGGGATCCTTCATGTTTTGCAACTTATTGAGCAATGTGTGTTCCATCACAACTTTAAGGTTTACTACATATATATTTAGGACTGAAAGTGCTTCATTGCTTTTATCACGACTAGGCCTCTTGCTCTGCGATATTAGAATACTTTCCAATCTTTTAAAGACTTTAGAATAATTAATAAGGCAGTCAACCCCTTTTTAGTTTAATTGTGAGAGTTTTGCTCTGAGCCTAATGTCACTGGCGTCAGTGTATAGGTAAAATATCTTGTTGAAGTATGGGTAGGCTAGAAATATTGCCTTTACTATTCTAGATTTTAACTCTTCAAAGGCTGCCCTTGCTCCAGGCCCCACTCATACTTGTTACCTTAGTTAACAGATAGGTTAGCGGCGCAGCAAAGTCCACAAAATAGGAAAAAGTGCTAATAGTATTCCTCAAGTCCAAAGAATACTTGGATGTTGCGCATGATTTGAGGATGCTCCATGGCCATTATGGCTTTGATTTTCCCTTCCTTAGGCTTGATCCTATAGGATGATTACATTTCCTATAAACGCTAGCTGCATCTTAGGAAGGTACGCTTTCTTCTCTTCATCTTCAGGTTAGACTCTATTAGTCAGGAAAAAACTTCTCATAAGTGTTTAGGTGATATGAAAAGTGTGACTAAACCCTGTTATATTGCAAAGATAGATGATCACAGTTGATAACTTGAGATCCTGGAGATTTGATACATTGCTCTTTAAAAGTTTGAAGGGGTGTTAAACAGACCCTGTGCATGTCATAGGATCAAACAATCTCTAAAAGCTGATCAGAGCGCATTTTTATTGGTCTTCAGATGAGACATACATCTGCACTAGTCACTGGCCAGAGTCATCACATATAAGTACTTTGATCCTCCCAAGCACTTCATGGCATTGTTTATTATAGGGAGCAGGTAAAAGTCTTTTCTGTAATTTCATTTAACCAGTGGTAGTACATAATCACGTGGTGTGTTTCATCTATCCTTCATATCAGTGGCAGCAGTAAAGCCAATATGCTCTTTGTATGTCTGATTGAGTTGGCTTCAGGGTAGATTTAAATCTTTAATAACTTTGTCTTTGGTCTTTGAACAGTGGTATGGTCAAGATTAAAAAGGGATGGCAGATTCAATGTCTATCCTATGCACCTTTCCTTTGCAGAGTCTATAATCTTTTGGCCCAATACTGAAGATATTAATGAACTCATTCAGGAGCTTATCTAAATTCTTCTTCTACTGTCAGTCGCATCCCCAAATTCAGCTCATTTGGAATCTAAAGAGCGTGAACTAACAATATGCGTCACATCTTGTCAATCTGGCTTGGAAAATGACATTTCTTTTTATCTACATGGATAGGCTGGGTAGGGAAGTTCCCTAATATGGCAGTCAATTCATAGGTGTATTTAGTATCAAAAAACCCAGGCAGAACTCTTGGCTCCAGCTCTCTGATACCATCACGACTGTAAACCTTGAGTATTGAGTTTGGAGGTATCTTTACACTGGTTGATAGTAAAGCCCGTCGTTGTTCACCAGGTCTGATTTCATGTTCTCACTAGCGCTCAGAGGTGGCTTTTCTCTTCACTGACCATGACTTGAAGTTGTTTAATGCCCCTCTCCTTAAATTTGTAATGGATCAGGTAGATAGACTGATTAATCTCCAGTAAGCATGCCTTATGCCTGCATGACTTGGCATCTTCATCCTTGAACACCTATTGGCAGTTGGTAGCTGAGTATACTCCTGATAAAGGTAGTGAAATCAATCTTAGAATTAAAAAATAGTAGAAACTAGGCGCCAATTATGAAATTAGAGTGGTTGTTATCCAAGAACCACTGATGGAGCCATCAGAACCATCAGCCAAAATGTGCTGGCAACGCTAAATATGCTCTTAAGGCACGCATGACATCTGGTTCAGCTGTCCAGTTTTTGCATTGTAATATACATATAGCATGAAATGTAATTTTTTAATCAACTTGGAGGACATGATGTTGAAAGGCGTTCCAGTACCTAATACAGTCACGATGCAAACCCTCTGAATCATTACTTCATACTTTGTATTGGTTTTCTCAAAGAATAAGTAGCAATTAAAATGTTAGTGGTAATTATTCATACAGCTTCAGAGCTTCTGCCTTTTATGTGGCCTTAGTGGTATCCTCAATATCTGATTCTATGCTCTTTTCAAATAATCATCACAAGCCGTACTTTTTAATAGTTATGTTGGCATCCGTGTATGTTGAATTTCCTGAGCTGTGTAGGTACCTTCAATCTAATTCCTTTAATCTCAAACGCTTGTAGTTGATCACGTACAGCCACTGCACAAGGTGCCCCTAGCATGTAATATCCTGAACCTACTATATCTTCATCTACGTTATCCTCTTCTCCTTTGATGTGTAGATCCACCCAGTTGAATGAATATTGTATCCCTATTTGGGGTGCATCCTTCTTTCTCAGTGGCGTACACAAGAAAAGAGCGCCAAAAATATCCAAGTTTATGGCACTTATTGCAGGTAAGTTCCCTATGAGGGTGCCATTATACTGGTTTTAGAGACTTATCTCTAATTCTCTTTCTTATCATGAGTCATATATAAAGGCTTGTTCATTCTTTGAAGAGGTTGTCCTAATGCCGTATATTAATTGTTTATATTCCTTGGACATCAAGAAAGGCCTCCTCGATAGCCTTTAGTGACATTGTGGCCTTGATGATCAAGGTCATGTGCATATTCAATGTGGGATGCATCTATAGGGAACAAATTAGCAATGTTTTCGCAGTTAGTAGATCCAAGGCTCCAGTTGTCCACAGTTGCTGAGCCTTGAGATAGTAAAATGTGCAGCATAATTATCAGTGACTCGCTCTTTCCAATCTTCATGAGCAGGAAGTTTTTCTTTATACTTCTGAAAGCCTTTATTGCCTTTCAAACTCTGATAAGCAATATTATTTACTTCAGTACAGGTTAATCTAGGCCATAGGCTTTCAATGAAAAACTCTTGAGCCTTGCGACTTATGTAGACTTGTACATGGCAAGCCTTATGGTGATCACTTGCTCCATACAAAATGAATTTTTAAATCAGCGGGAAACCGGGGATTGTACCCTCTCAAGGTGTATAAATTATCTTGTAGTGGTGTCAAAGTTTGGGTCCTCTTTAATAGGTTTGGCACGCACCATGTGAATTTGCGTTGAAGTCAATTGAGTAGTCAAGATCAGTGTCTAACTGGGTAGCTGCTCGAGATGAGGTAAGATCTAGTTATGGTATGACCCGCAATTTAGCTTTCAACTCATCCAAATTCTTGTCAAAGGTGTACAGCATGGATTTGTGATAATCTAAACGCTAAACATAAATTATAAGGTGTGGATGTTCATTCCATTTTTAACTAGGTGATAACAAACTGCCTTACATCACTTTAATGGTGGTTTTATTACTCTTTACTGATGATGTTCCACCTACAATTGGTGTGGTGGCAGCGCGTTACCTCTAGAAGTCTCTATGACACGATGAAGTTGTTTTTTAAAATTTGATACTTCAGGTTGCAATGTTTGAAGTCTTTTATGTATGTTTACCTCCTCCATCGCCATGATTTTAAAGGAATCTCCGCCATACGCCTACATATCCTCATCGTTACCCTATTCCTGAGAGATCTTGTTTTTTCACTCTGTTCTGACAATATAACCCTGTAGTGAGCACCACATTCAGCACATCAGCTTTTGCTCACTTAACTTGGGTGGCCAAATTGCTTCAAAGGAGCTTTGTTGAACAAAGATTAAACACCAGGTGACCTTCTGGAGGAGCACGGTAATTCTTACTGAGTAATCTTCTTATAAGCTACCTGATTTAGCATTAATTACTGTCTGAAAATGCACAGCCCTGCTTGTGGTATTTATTGCCACTCTTGGACATAACTTTAGTATGGTGGCCTCTGTCACAAGACTCAATGGAAACAAAAACTGACCTCTCACTTGGCGTTATCTACATCAAGTTATCCTTCTTCACGAGTATCTTTTTCTTTAGTTCCTAGACTGGTTACTGGAAATTTCTTCTAATCCTTAGATCCAAAAATAATAACTGGCGATTTCTTCTGTTACTTTGATCCTATAATAGTTACTGTAGATCTCTTTACTTAACCCAAATATAAGTTGAGACATAGGGTAATTTGAGATTCTGTGGTGTAAAGTTTATTTAATAACATCAGAATGAAGTATTGTTAAACTTAAGGCATAAACTCAGGATATAAGATAATGTAACTTGATATTAAAATGGGATTAGGGTAAAGCAATAGTGTAAGCCTTCAAAAACCCCTTGTTGATCCCTTCTTAATCTCCGCCTTAATAGCGGCATCCATTTCATTAAATGTCTGTATCCAAAAGCTCTGTCTTATGGTTGACATCCCTAAACCAGGTTGTTTGGTAGCCCCTTACTCAATCCCTGCTTCTGGGTTTGGGGCTGCAATGACACTACTGGTTAAGCTTTTTTACCAAATTTAGTAATCTGCTGCTCAGGTTGAACTTTTTATAATTGCTCTGCTCCATAGCGTCTTGCTTCTGGCTCTGATTGACTCTTATATTGCTTGACTTCCTTTTTGGGTAATATTAACGTGAAAGATTCAATTGTTTCTGTTGGGGTAAATTGGTTCAGATGATTTTGGTCAATCCTTCATTATTGACCATTTTAATTGAAGTTACTCTTTTATCAGTTGATTAAAAATCTTTTGACCCCCAAAAAATATAAAAAAGGTTAAAATTCATAGTCTTAAGTATTTTCGTCATCATATTTATAATGTCGATATATATGATTGACAGGTATCAAAGTTTTTCATGTGAAATCATCCTGACTGTCTGGTAAATTTTGTAAGCCGTTCTTATCTTAAAGGGGTTTCATTTCCATTTTCTGCGTTTTAATCCTGCATTTGTAAATTCTTATGGTGGTTGTACACTGGCGAGGCTCTTGCAGAGGGCGAGCAATTATCTCCCAGTGTGCTCATATTTGCTTTCATAACAATATCTGAGACAGTATTCTAAATATGAACCTCACTTTTGAAAATCCCATAGTCATTTGGTCTAGTGCTGAAGATATCCTTGAACTCATACAGGAGCTCTTATTCCTTCTTCTTTTTCTCTGTTATTTCACCAAGTATTAGTTCATGGAGATCTCATACTACATATATCAACTTTTTTATCACAACTTTTTATAACCATGCTTAGTTGACGAATTATCTTTCTCTTCTCATATAGAATGGTTGATGATATTCCCTTATTATAACATCCAACTCTCACATGAAAAATGAATTAAAGAATCAAAGTAAAACTCTTGTCTCCCGGTCTCTGGTCCCTTAATGGCTATAAGATTCAAATATTATGTTTATGGTACTTTTTAGCTGACTGAAAGTGACATAATCTGTTGTTTGTAATTCAGATATAATCTCACTTGCACTCATTGTTTGTCCTTATTTGGCGCTGACTGTGGCAATTAGTTGTTTAATACATATCCAATTAAGTTCATGTATTTATAAGTAGTTTATTGATCTATTAATGCCAAAGATCTCTTCTTCTTGTGCGACTTATTGTATGTCTTTTTATACCAGAGGGAATTAAGAATGGAGTATACTCACAGTGCTGGTAATGAAATCAATCTTTGCACCAAACTCAATAATAAAGTTATTAATAATCAGAGAAGTATAGTGATTGTTGTCCAGAAACACTGCTAGAGCCATTGAAACCTTTTTAACAAAATGCAATAGCAACATGAATAAATCTCTTAGTGCTCGCATGAATTTGTATCCTACTGTTTTGTATTTGACGCTAAAGCCAGTGCCCAGCATATACTTCAGTTTTTATTAACTTGGAGGAATTTATGCTGATAGTAGCTCCTGTGTCAAGAACAGCTAAGACGCAAAATCTCTAAAATAACTTTGAATATCATAAACTCTATTCCAATGGGTTTCTGGATACCAAAACTTCAGTAATGAACTCTTCAAACTGCTTTAAGGCTTCTGACTTTGGAGTAGCCAAGTTGGGTTTGTCCTCAATAGCTAGTTTAATTTTTTTGAATCTCTTTAGTACAAGATGTTCTCCCTCTTCAATGGTGTTGATCTTCCATGTGGGCTGAGTGTCCTGCACCAGGTAATTTTTGTTCAATCTGTTTTCCTCAATTAAACGTACCTGTAGTTGATCAAGTGCAGCCACAGCACTAGGTTCCCTGGATTGTAGCAGCCTCTTTTACTATATCTTCTTCTTTATAATTGTCTTATCCTTCCTTATGGAAATTTACCCATTTTTTGGCGTCATCAATTCTTTGTTAGATTATGTATTCTCTTTCTCTGAAGTATTCATCATACATTAGCGCCAAAAAGTTTTTTATTTTAGCACTTGTTGCACGTAGATTCTTTCAGTGGCTGGCATTATACTGGCTTTTTGAATATGATTTTAGGTTTCTATCTCATATCTTTAGTGGTATTGAAAAATTCGCCTACCCTCCATTTTTCATTTCTCAGGTGGTTTGTTCAGTCATATATGTCCTTTCAACACAAATTTCTTCTTTACTGGCCTTCAATGACATTGCGGCTCTGATGGTTGAGGTCATATGAATCTTTGAGAGGGATGCAACATTATCAAAGTCAGTCGCAGAATCTTTGCAGTAGGCAAGTCCATTTCTTCAGTTGTCTTTAACTACCATGCTTTTAGAAAATAACATGTGGCATAATAAAATGAGTTGTTTTTTCCCATAATTTTTAAATAATTCCTGCTTCATGTTTGGACGTTTTATTGCTTTTAAATTCAGACAAGTTGGTATTCTTCACCTCATTTAATTGTTTCCTGCGCTTAGGCTTGCATTGAGAATCTCTTGAGACTCATTACTCATACAACCTTTCACATGGCGATTTTATTGGTAATCACTAGCGCCATTTATTTTGTTCTTGCTTCTTTAAGAAGTTTTTACAAGTTCATTTTCAGGAGTAAACATGGTCTCATATATAGGTTTAAAAATTTGGGTATTTTTTTAATTAATCATTTTGTGCATGATGCACGTTGGTGGAGCGGTTGGTTAAGTACCTAATATTGTTTCTCCAAGATAGGTTTCTGCTCTGTATCAAGTAAATTTACTAATTGTGGCCATATTTATAGTATTGATGACAGTCTTTTAAATTCTTTTATAATGTGTACATGATAAGGTAAACTTGATCCAAACATTCTTCATATTTATTAAAGTGAAATTATCCTCCCTTTTTTGGTTACTAAGGTATAGTAGTTGGTAAATATCCTTTAAAATTGAACCAACTTTCTCACAGTAGAAGTTCCCCCACATTTGATGTCAAGGCAATACATGCTGTTGAAGTTTTGGCCTACGTCATATGGTCTGGTTCTACATCTTGAATTAAAGTCAAATTTATAAAATTCTATTGTATGAGGACAATAGACCAGATGGTGATATTTGCTAAGATATAAGATCCAAAAAGATAAGATTATAGGCTGTATTCTCCTGTCAATTTACTTATACAATGGCTCCCTCCCTGATCTTCCTGATCACAAGTAAATTCTGGCTTAATACAATGGAAAAGTATTAACTGTAAAAAGCTTGTATATTTCAAACCACTCAAAACAATTCTTACAAAAGATTTTTTTTATTTGTCAAGATTGGAGAGAATTTATAGGGTTTGTTAACCACACCTTTACCATGACACCTCACCTCACATCGCCACTTGGCCAGTCGTTCACAATAAAGGTCTTTAGAGGGTCTACAAACTAAAAGGCGTCCCACTGTAACCCAGCTCAGCCTTGTGGATAGTGTCTACTGACACAATCACTTAAAGACAGCATTTCCTCTGACATGTCTGAAAATAGCTAAACCAATTATCCTCTTGAGCAATGATAGCACATACCAAGGCTGTTCATAACGTTAATTAGTAATTAGAACATAACTTGATCAAAATAAAAACTAATATTGAGTTGACAAACAAAGCCCCCAATCCTGGGTCATCAAGTCAAATATAATTAAGTGGAACTTCTTGGCCGCAAATTATAAGTATTGTTTTTACTTAGAGTATATTTGACCCTTAATTGTTGATATGTTAGTCATAAATTTTTAATAGATTAATTTTAAATTTATTTTGAGGAAGGCTGACCAGGGGACGGACACTTCCAAATGTTGACCCAAAAGAAACAAAACTTAGTAACAGGGATGGCACCACAGAGAAGCGATGCTATCTCTTGTTGCCAGCGGGAACGCCACTATGGAGAGGGAGAGGGAACGTGTGAAGGGGCCGTAGCCACAATTGAACATTTGTGGAGGAAAGGGTCCGATTTGATGAACCAAACTAGGAACCAGGAGGAGACCAGCTGTCAGCGACGTGGTGGGAGGTACCCAAACATCCAAGCCTGAAAGTGGTTCACCAAATGGGACCGGAATCTGTGGACAGCTTCTGGGAGGGTGGGGGTGGAGCCTGCGAGGGCATCCAAGACAATTGTGTGGATAGTCCGCATGGCGATTGCAACCACCAGAGCATGGAGGGAGGGTGGAAGGGAAGATAACATGGATATAGCAAACATATCTCTTGACAGACTGAAGGGATGTGTTTGATCCTGGTCAAGCAGACGTTAAACTTCGCGCCATATCACTTTAGAGATAGGGCACTTCTCCAGGCGGTGGAACAGCGTTCCATACTGGCCACACACGATGCAGGATGAGTGTAAAGCGTTAGAGCACTCAGCCATATGGTACACCCACCTCAGGCAGCGCCACACATGTGGACGGATTTGATGTTGCAACAGAGGGTGGTGTGCGTATTTCCAAATAGTCTTCTGGGTCTCAATGGAATAAGGGATGTCCATCATGTCCAGGTAGTCCACCCTGGATAGGACATGGGGCCGTGTGGGGATCAAGCCATCTTTAATGGGCAGCCCCTGTAACTCCTGTGTGAACTGAGGAGAGGGACGGCCTCTCTGTGCTGTGTGTCCACTAATACACATTCTCCACTCAGCGCTCCGCATGGAGAGGAGGATTCGTTTGTAGTAGGTTTTAGTACTGTGAGGACCTGTGGTTGATGGGTGGGAAGCTAGATATTTCATCAAGGAGGGAGGGTTTGATGGATTGTTAAGGCCCAGGGCGTGGGAGAATTTGAAGCGGGCCGCGTGGGACCAGTATTGGGAGGGGAGCGTAGGGGCGGTGACAGCCGCAATCCAGGTGCCCAGGATCTTGGCAGCATGGGCTTTAAAGTCGAGCAGACCCATGCCACAATGACAACGAGGGCCAAACATGACCTCAAGCTGCACTGGAGGTGGGCGGCCTGACCAAAGCCACCCTTGCAGAAGGGCATACATAAATTTAAAAAACCTGGGGAGAAGGCAATGGCGTGGGCTCCAAACCAGACTTTGGAGAGGAGCATAGAGTTGGCTAAAACAACCCCGCCAGTAAGGGAAGTAGGGTGGGCTCTGAGGGAGGCGATGCGCTTTGTCACGTTATCTAGAATACGACTTTTCATTACTGCTGAGGCATACCCGCCTGCCTCCACCCACACGCCCAGATGGCGGACAGGCCCTATGGTAGGGCGTGGCATGAAGGGGAGCACAAATGGGGCGGTGTGGGGTAAGCAGGGAAGGCGAGCATGTGTGCAAGCAGATGGGCTGGGCTGGGCACTGGTCGCTGGGGCCAAGCAGGTTTGATACCGACCAAGGAGGATGATTTCAGTTTTGGAAGCGTTCAGTGCAGCATTACTTACCTGGGAATATTCCTGGATGAGAGCTTTAAGCGCGCGTGCGTCTTTATTATTGGACACCCCAACCACACAGTCATCTGCAAACGCCATCATCTTGATTGGGGCTTGGCCTGGTACATGGACCCCAGTGAGGTGGCATTCACATTTCGAAGTAGTGGGTTAAGGCTGAAGTTGTATAAGAGTGGGCTAAGGAAGTCCCCTTGGCGTAAGCCCCTTTGAGGGCGGTCTACTTCCGTTAGGAATCCAGGGCCACGCACTGCCATTGTTGCAGATTCTGTGAGCAGCATTACCCAGTTGATGAAGCGAGGGGGCAAGCTGAATTGATGGAGGCAGGCCCTGAGATATTCCCAGTTTACTCTATCATAGGCCTTCTGTTGGTCCAAAAATACAAGTGCCCCAGAGGCTGTGGACTGGCATGCGTTAGTCACAGAGTGCATATTGTCCCAAATCGACCTTCTGGGTATGAAACTGAATTGTTCTGGGGAGATGGTGGCAGTTGCTACAATCCCTAAACGGTTAGCCATGATTTTTGATAAAAATTTGTATCCGTGTTAGTTAAAGAAATGGGGCGCCAGTTGGCTAAGTCTAGCTTGTCCCCTTTCTTAAAGAGTGTGATGGTGAAGGCCTCTTGTCCTCCTGGTAGAAGGCGCGTATCCAGAAGGTTCTGGTTAAGGGAGGCAAGCAGCAGTGGGGATATATATTTGAAGTACTTTTTATAGAATTCATATGGAATGACATCAGGGACTGGGCATTTCTAATTTGGTGCACCGCGGATGGCTGTCCAGAGTTCATTCAGAGTAATCAAATTCATTAATTCTGGGTATCAGGAAACAGTGCATATGTGAGTGCTTTCGAAGAGTTTCACCACTTTGGCCAGCTGAATTGGATCAGATCAGTATAACTCAGAGTAATACTTTTGTATTTTGATTACCACTTCAGCCAGCGTATCCGCTATGGAATCATTCAATCTCTGCGCCTGTATGCAGGCCACACTCTGGCGCGGTGTGAAGAATTTTTTAAAAAAATATGCAGTGCACGTGTCACCCTCTGTAATGTGTTTGGCCCTATACTGAACACAAACCCAATGTTTGTGTTGCCTTTCAAACGCGTTGAGGTGGGCAGCTGCTTCTACCCACTTCTGGCCCCAAGCAGGGCTGTAGCCTGTGGCTGGGATAATGGATTCCAAGTGTGCCAACTCTGCCAGAGCGCGCGAGATGATGGCCAATGTAGCTTGTGAGCGTCGGGAGGAGAGGTGATGAGTGTGGCAGATGGTATCCTCTTTGAAGGCTGACCATGTGGAAATTGGGTCCACACAAAACGGTGTAATAAACTCTTTTGCTGAAGTTGCTGATTCCACCCAAGTGGAAAATCCTGGCGGCGCAAGTTTGGGTGGGTGGAGTTTGCACCAATTTGGGGCCTTAGCCACTGTGACTGGCAAGTGGTAGGTTATCAAGACCAGCTGGTGGTTGGAGGATTCGATTTTTGTTGTTTGAAAGTGGGAAATGTGAGATTGAAATTTCGCCAGAGTGAGGATAAGGTCAATGCGGGTCATGGACCTTAATTGGCTGTTGTGGATGTGGGGGCACGTCATGTTTTTGAGCATTGGGGCTTGCCACGGCAGCGCATCTAATAACCCAAGGGTGGCCTTTAGAACGCGAAGTTCTACGTGACCCTGGGGGGCATGGGATGAGGAAGGCCAACAGTCTGTGGGTGAGTCTAACCAACAGTTCATGTCACCAACTACAAAAGGGTCAGGGGGTAACAGAAGTAATTTGACCGACAAGAAAAATTCCCAAAGCTCTCATGCACAGGTTGGGGCATAAATGTTGACAATAGCATGTGTCACTTCGGCCCACAAGAATGTAACAATGAGGACTCAGCCATTGAGGAGGGATTCTGACAATAAAAATTTAAAAAATTGTTTTTCCAAACTAGCACCCCGCAGTGCTCTGACCAGAAGGATAGGGAAGAGAGGAGCATGGTTTTCCAAGCATCCTCAGAACCTCACAGACAGTGGGACACCTGGATGGCCAGGATGTCCACGGGTAAATTTTCTTGTAAAAAACTCATTTTCCTAGCCTGGGATGGCGAGGCCTTGAGTCCAGCGATAATCAACGTCCCTAAAGTGAAGCTTCCCCCATCGCACCTTAGGTGTGAGGGGGTTGGCACCTGGGCCCACCAGCCTCCTCTAGATCCCCATGGGCCTTCATGGCAGCATGGGTGTTTGCAGCAACGCTATTGGTAGTTTTGTTAATTTTAGCAGAGAGGTTTGCATTGGCTTTTGCCTTCACTTTTTGATTCCCCGACATTAAACAAATTTTTTGCGGTGCAGATGAGTTTGGTGCACCAACGTTCAGGTCAAAAAAAATTTTCAGGTAGGTTGGAAACCAAATTTGGTTTCAATCAGGGCTTGGTTGCAAAGGTTGGGTGAGATCAAGTCACCCATCAGATCCTCAGATTAGATGGCCCAATTGGCATGAGCTTCCCAGTCTGATTGGTTAAAGGATTCCCAAGTTGCTTCCGCCATGAAGGTTTCGATGTCCTCCTGGCATTGGGAATGTGAGATAGTGGAGGCAACTTTAGCCGCTTCCTTGGCCGTGGCCCTGCGGGCCTGTTTGGCCTTCTTTCGCTCTTGAGGGGAGATAGGCTTTACTAGTAAGTGGCAGCCTTGTGCTCCCCATGGGAAAGCCTCTTTGGTGCTGGTGGTTGGTTTGTAGTGCGCCTCTCCACTGGCCATGGCTGCCGAGGGGTGCTCTTGGAATGTGATGCCCTCCTTGGTGGGGCATGCATGTGCCTTGTGGCCAAACGCATCACAGTGGGTGCAGATGGGGGGTGCGCTATCTACGGTTACCCAGAACGGGTGGGTGGTATGCCCTTTAATATTAATATAATTGGAGTGCAGGATCTGGGTTAGGTCCTTCGCAATCTCCTTGGTTGGAGTCAGAACTGCAATGGCTTTGCTGGTGCACAGGTGTGGCATCAGCGTAAAGCATTCCATCTTGAAGGATTGTATTTCGCCATATATGGTGAGACCATCTTTCAGGTGCTGCTCCATAATGGCACGCTTGACTGTAGTGGGCAAAAAGTCAAACGTGAGGAAAATTTGGTTGAATTTTGTCCATCTGGTGCATTTGGTTTCGATGACCCATTTCCCTTTGGAGAGGTTGATCACTACGCGCACTGCAGCAGCTTTGTCTGCTGCCTCCTTGTTTTCAAAACTGTGGTCCAGCCAACCACATGACATGGAGTGAGGTGCGACATACACTGTGGTCAGGAAAAAAGTGTGCACATCCCCACAGAATGTTTCCCATAAAGCTGTTTGTTTGATATTCAGAAACACCCAGACTCCATATTTCACCGATAAAGTGGTTGAGAGTGTGGCGTGTTGATGTACTGGTTATATCGCGCCTGCCAAGTGAGGATTTCTGGGGAAATAGTGACCGCCAATTATTTTTTCTATTCCGCCAGTTTCTCCAGGGCGTTTTTAAAAATTGGAGGTCGCAGGCCTACCACCTGTACCACTTACCTTATTTGCCCAACTGCTCCCTGACATGGGCACAGACTAATCTCCTCTGTGAGATTATCAAACTAGATTCAGACTTGAATTGAATAAGTTGCAAAAGTGATTGCAACGAGAGAGAAAAGTTTATAATCAAGTTTTAAAAAACTCAAAAAAATTAACAAAAAATTCTTAAGATTTAATAATTTATTGTAAGCTAATAATATTATTTCTTATATCAAATTTACCCAATAATATAAATCCAGTCAACCAAACAATATGTGCTCTTTTAGCGTTTTTCAATCTATTTAAGTTGTGTCCATAAATTTCTACTTCCAATTCCAGTGATCTGAGTCTTTCCTTGGGGTTGTCCTCTTCCATAACCATGAGTTCAATTGATTCTTATCTATAACTATCATCCACTTGTCATGATTTGCCCTCTTTTGGGTGAAGATTCTTACTAGGGGTTTGACTCATTAACATTAATATTAATGAATACCGAGTTGTGCTCCACATTAACTTGAGTTGAGCTAACTTGAACTATTGGGATTATCCCAAGTATTGATTATTAGTATTTTTGAGTTTTTAAATTTTTATTCGAGGTGGGCCAACCAGGGGATGATACTGCACCAATTAGGGAAGTGAAGAAAATGGGAAAGGAGGATAAAACCTGGAATACTCCATGCGTGGCATATGATAGGCCAGGAACTCCATGGACCGCCTTTGCTATTTGCTATCTTGGTTTGGGGCATTGGTGCGCAAAACCAACACAGTCAAAATCATCCCCTACCCAAAGTCCATTACCAGGATCAAACTCGGGAGGCAGTGGTAGAGGGTCCATACTCTACCACTGGGGTATCCTCCCTTATTATTACTCTTTTGAATGTATTTACTGTTCTAAATCTATTGAGGATTGATCTCATTAGTTATTTGAGTTTTTACAATTACCACCAACTTAAGCAGAGAGTAATTAAACCTTTAATTATTATTATTTAGATTACAAAATCTTATTATTGTATTGGCAACATAAGCTGACAGTTTTCTTTAAGCTTGGCATCTATTGCTTAGTAACTTCCTTATCTACCCTCCACTCATTTACCTTCTACTGCCCTCTGCTTATCTACCTTCCACTTATCCTAAATTTTTTATCTAATATTACTTTTAGCTTTGAAGTACATGAAAAATTTGAGGTTTTATCCTAATAGTTATCATTTCTCATATACTCTATTAGTCCTTTTGTAGGGGTTTCTGCCATTAGGGCTTACTAACCCAATGGGCGCTATGGTGCCTCTAATTAAAAAGGACCAGTTAGGATTTGATCCCCCGCGTCCTGACAAAAGTGGTACTTCCTGCCAGGTGGCCCTGAGCCCCCGTGTAAACTACAACCCAAGAAGGAGGAGGTTGATCACTATCCTGGGCCTCAAAACTCAGGATGAACTACATTAGCCCCTGCTCAGCTTTCAGCGCTCAAAACCAGGATGAATTAATTTTGTCTCTGCACAAAGCTGTCAAGTGGAAAAGTCCAGGATGAATATAGTAGGATCAGTTGGAATTTTATTTCAGTTGATATGATCATGTTGGTGCTAGTTGAAGTGTTTTTCCCATCTAGTCCAACTTATATACAATCACTGATTAGGATCAGTTGGAGTTTTTTCTCTGCTGATCTGATTCTGTTTGTGCCAGTTGGAGGGTTGTCCCCCACCGGTCTAAACTGCCAATGGAGAATTTTTTTAATATAATTGTATAATATTTACTAATTTTACTAATAATTAAAGCTACAACAAGTTTTAGTTTATAGTATTTAATTTTTTTCTGTATAAAGGTCAATTAGTGAATAATGCCAAGGATAGATCAACAAAGTCTCATATGGGTTATTTCCAAATCAAATTTCCCATTCAATTGGGATAAGCCATTTCAAGGGCTACCAGAAAATAGATGCAGAGATAGACTAAAAACGCTTTACTGGCAAACAATGCCAATGATTTTCAATAGGCCCTGCATTCAGTTGCCCTCCACCGACTATGTTTTTATAAGATCTCTTTATTGTATCTGCGCCTTCTACTTTTGGCCCATACAACCCTTGCTATGTTTGGCTCTATCCTTGTCTTTACCAAGCAACGAGAACCAGAAATTTTATAGGCTTCTTTTGCTCATACTTAACTATGACTGAAGAATATAATGACTTCTGCTCTCCCTATGCGGATACAACGCCTATATTATTGCCATCAATTAATTCTAAATTTACCTCTTATCAGATCTCATGATTGTATCATTGCCATAAACTTTTGCCCATACAAATCCCGCTATGTTTGGATCACTCTTTGTTTTACAAAACTATGGACAAAATAAACTTTATTACTTCTTTTGTCAATACCAAACTATGCCTAAAGATCCTGATGCCCCCGCTCTTCCTACTTGGATGAAGATGTCTTGGCTTTTGATCCCTAGCTGAGGCTTGTAGGGGTTCTGTCAGGATTTTCCCTCTTCAGGGTGAATCCTCTTACTAGGGATATGACTCATTAATATTTAGTTATTAATGAATGCCAGTTTTTGCTCCTCATTAACTTAAAATGATCTAATATATGGTATCAGGGATTATCCCTGATGTCGCGATTTTGATATAACTGGATGATAATCTTGGAACAGCTGGGCGGAATCTGCCAACATAGTATCAGTTACGAATATTTGAGTGCCTTGAGATGAGGCGATATTGGGATAATGAGTCTTATTGGATATAATAAGTTTATTGGATCGCCACTATATTAGGCAATAAGGCGATTTTGATATCTGACAAATATGAAGTAAAACGCCTACAAATAGGGTGATAGCAGATTAAGAATAACAAGCCAAACTCAAGGAATATTGGCGGAATAGAATAATTTAAGCAATGAGAAATAGTATCGCCTGAAGATGATGTATATAAGCGAAATGGGTGATTGAGAAAGGTAGGTTTTTTAGTGCAGATGAGATTGGACAGCGAAAGATGCTGTATTTATAAAAATAAATAAAAGAACTGGTTGGGGCAATTGCTCCTATTTTTAATATATTTTTAAGTGTGTCCAAAGGACTGACGATCCCCACATCATCCATCTGTTGCTCAGAGGGTGCAACCTGAGCGAATAGCCCGACAAATCCTAGCAATACTGTCCAAAATTACAACAGTGGTGCTCACTACAGGGGGCCCATTGATCAATCACCCAACACTCCAAAACTCAAGTCGCCAACCATGCCTTACCCAAGTTGTGTCATTGGGAGTCTTCCCAGGACCCCATATCAGCTTCATATGAGGAAATCAAAGTTACCTTGGACGTGGTACTCAGAAACCAAGACGAACTCCTTCAAGAACATAACGTGGTCATGCATCAAATTGATAGTACATTTAGTCAAATGCGAATCTTGAGACAACAAAACAAAGAACTTGCTGAACAACTGAATGATACCACCCAGCAGCTGCAATATGCAGAACAAAGATTCTCTACTCCTTCTTAGTTGTCACTCTGGGAGGATGATGAATATCACGAAGAAGCATTCTACATAGGAGAAAACAGTGCTGGTCATGGCTATGACACTCATGATAATAGCACCAGATATTCATATGAGTCAGAACACCACTTACCTCTAATAATAGCTGTACCACCTACAATCGACAGTCATGCTACCCCTGAAGTGACAAATATCCCAACTTCGCTAATCCTACTCCTCATCAAGGATCTGCTTTTGGGGCTCGTTCTGTTCCTCAGTGTGGACCTAACAACTGTGAATGAAAGGAGGAAATTAATATCAAAAAGATACCCCCATTTGACTGCAATGGGAACATTCATGGGTTCTTTAAATGATTTGAGTTCGCTGTGGAAGAAGCCTCCAATAAATGGAAGGCTAAGTTGCTAATATCTGGCTCAGATGTAGGAAGCGCCAATCAGGTCACCTGTTACCTCCCAAGTAGTTCCATCTCCTATAAGGATGTAAAGGACAACGTACTCCGCTGTTTGGGGGAAACTCAAAAATGTTGCAACAGAAAGCGGAATTCTTAACAATTGGATTCTGTCAGTATAAGACTCTCATTGAGTTCGCTGGTTAATTCAAAACAGAAGCCCATGTACTGATTGGAGCTTGGTACTTAGCAGAAGCCAACATGTGCATTACATGTCCGCTGCAGTAAAGCCATATCGCGAACTTTCTAATGTTATTTTGCCACTTCTGGACAATGACGTACCTCTGCTTAAAATTTATACAGTTTTTATGTCAGGTATCCCCTAACTTTTTGCCGCCAAATTCGGATCATAAGACTACTGCTGCCACAGCACCCTCTTATTCCAGAGAATACTATTGGCTGCCTCCAGCTTCATTTAGTAATCCTCAGCCTTACTATAACTCTGCGCCTCATCTTTGGGCAAATTATAATCAACAGTATAATCAGCATCAATGGGTGGCCATGACAACTGCCAGCAATCTAATTATTGACCTGGACCCAATTATGCTAACCATCAACAATCAGCTTACCGACCTGGAACTGGGTATACCAAATGACCCCAACCCTTCCAGTCTGGACCCACTTATGATAACCTGGGACATTGTTCTTATGGGGTTAACTGCTACGAATGCGGTCACCCTGGTCATTTGGCAAAATTCTGCTACAATCGCCGCATGAATTATGTACAACAAGACCAATACTATCAGGGGAAAAGATGGAGCAGAGTAGAGATGGGACCCTCTACCTCCGCGATACCCACTCAACACATCCCAAATCAATAGTAGTATACCCTGAAAAAGTTCCTCAGTATGATGTAATTTTATACCAACAGCTGGTTGGAGGAGTAAACGTAGTAACCCGAGCTCAAGCTAAGGCGATGACAGAGGAAGAGTCCCTCAAACAAATGAAGCCCTATGTCTGTCAAATGCTTGATCAAGAGTCCTCAGACCAACTTGATCCTGCCGCGGATGCGCCAACTCTGAAAGGAGTAAACGTCGCCCTTCCAGTAGATGCCATTGTCAGAGAATACCCACAAGTCAGAGAGGGGATTAAGAATTTTCTTGGGAAAAGAGAGCCCGTAAATGTTCATGTATTAGACAGTCATTATTCTTCTTATTCTGAGTGTACATAATGTGATATTTTTGTAGTTAAAATAGAGTTTGCACTATAATAGATACTGTTGCTCCAGTCAACATAGTTTTCACTAAGTTAATTTAAAAATTAATGTTGAAACCTGATGTGGACCATCACATGGTTTTGGAACTGCTGGAGCTGTAAGCACTGTCTCTGAGGGAGCTTATAGTGCACCGCCTCTGCACTTTGGGTCCATTGTTATTGTAGCTCCGGAGATTGTGTTACCAAATGAACACTATGACATATAAATTGGGACCGCTTTTCTGCATCATTTTAGGGCTATTATAGATATGATGGAGGAGACCTTGACATCCTGGGTCAGCGGATCCCTAATTTACTTTACTACTAGGGGAGTACCAAAGGATCTGGTGCATACAAGTCATATCAACCTCACCTATAGTGATGAAAATGGCCTGTTTGCTACCATCGACCGAAGCACAAAACTCAGGCCCTTCCTCAGCAGATATATGAATATCAAGGGATACCTCTTTGAGCGGCAGGGCCCATATCCATCCCTTCTGGCCATCAAGTCTTAGTGAATACTGAATTAGAGGTAGAAGTGCCGAGTGGGTTATATGGGGAAGTTATTGGGCTCTATAATTAAACATGGTTGGGCTGCGTGTGGCTCCAGAATATACTCCCAAGACATGGGGAGATAAAGGTTTTATTAGCAAACCTGCAGAGCAACCAATGAAAATCCACCTCCAACAAACTATAGCGTATCTACATCTGATTCCCATAGACGAGGTCCATCAGGTTCATAATTTTGGATCATTGGATGAATTTGGACTACTATTTAAACCATTAGTCAATGTACTAATGGTGGTACCACAGAGTAATTTAATGGGATTAACGGATGAATAAAAAGATCAAGCAATAGCTTATTCCAGAAATACAAGGAGATTTTTGATGTTGGTGATCATGATTTAGGGTGTGCTCAGGGGGTGGTCCATCAATTGGACACCGGTGATCATCCTCTGATAAGGTCTCAGCCAATCTGCTACTCTCAGGCAGTGGAAGATGTGATTACTGAATAAATTGACAAGTTATTACAACAAGGGATGCTTAAGCCATCCAAGAGCCTATGGGCTTCGCCTGTTCTGATAGTAAAAAATAAGGACGGCACCAACCAGGTAGTAATAAACTATCGGAAGCTCAACAGTATTACAAAAAAGGATTCATACCCCTTGCCAAGAATTAATGACGCCCTGGACTGATTAGAGGTGCCCGCTATTTTTCTGCGATGGACTTAATATCAGGCTACTGGCAAATTGAGTTACCCTTGGTGGAACAAGAAAAATGCGCTGTGATCACCTCTAAAGGCCTTTTTCAGCCAACACGGATGCCTCAAGGACTGTGTAACGCTCCTGCTACTTTTCAGTGAGCCATGGACATTATTCTTGGCGACCTGAAACTGTCATGCATCCTAGTATACCTCGATGATATTAATGTTTTCTCTTGGACCTTTTTGGAGCACCTCGACCACCTTGAAGCAGTATTATGCTGGCTGGCCGAGGTGAACATCAAAATTAAACCTTGAAAGTATAACTTTTTAAAGATCAGCTAGAATACCTGGGTTTTGGGGTAGACTCAACTGGGCTGCAGCCACAACTGGCTAAGGTAGAGGACATCAGCAAAATGACTACACCTAATAGTAAGCATGACATACAGGTACTTCTGGGGATGGTCAGTTACTACCAACAATTTATCTCTAATTTTAGCTGTATTGGAGGGCCGCTATTCGAGTTGTTAAAAAAGAGCGCTGTGTTTGAGTGGACAGAACGTCAATAATCCACTTTTGATGAACTCCATACGGCGTTGAGCAGCGCATTGGTGTTGTGATATCCAAACTTCGACTGGTAGTTTATTGTTCAGACGAATGTGTCTCTTTCTGCTGTTGGGGCAGTACTTTCACAGAAAGACGTTGAGGGAGAATAACACCCTGTTGCATTCTGTAGTTGTAGCCTGAACTGTCACAATTGAAACTATACTGTGACCAAGCGAGAGTGCTTAGCAGTAATTTACGCATATGTACAATTCAGAATCTATCTGCATGGGGTAAAGTTTAAATTCATAACTGAACATGCACCATTACGCTGGTTGCAGAATCTCAAAGAACCAGAAGGATGGTTGGCTTGATGGGCTCTCAAGTTACAGGATTACAATTTTGAGATTCTCCATTGGCCAGGAGTGAAGCATCAGAATGCTGACTTTTTTCTCAGTTACTGACTATTGCAGTGACAGTGGACCTTAGCAACATGATGTATGATAAAATGCTCAGCGGAAAATATGATGACAAATTTCCCCAAGTAATCAAAATGTCAAACGAATTGTGCACAAATACCTTCCAATGTAATGGAGAGCTGTACAAATGAATCGGCTATTCTACTGTGAATTTCCTGCGGCCCTCCGCATAGCCGGGAATCATTATGAGCGCTCACAGGGCAGTTGGGCATGGTGGCATGCATAAGACTATGGGTTATTACACTCACAATACTATTGGGAAAGTATGAGTTTTGATGTGATCAAACTATTTCCTGTTGCCATCTGTGCCAAGTGGAGAAGCTGTTCTGCCATACGACATCATATTGGTTAGTGAAACCACATTTTGCTTGGCATATAGTTTCCCTCAATGTTGTTGGCCCCTTGCCAACAGGAGCCAACCGTTGTAAGTACATTCTAGTGGCTATCAACCACTTGACCTGGTGGGTTGAAGCAAGGGTGATATGGGATCTGGGGGCAGTACGGTGGCCAAATTTGTGTTGGAATGGAGCACCCAGCAGCACAGTTGCCCTCAGTTTATTCTCACTGATAATGGCATCAACTTCACCTTGCACATCCTTCCCAAGCTGAAAGAGCTTATGGGAATCTGTGGAGTTCTGATGACCCCATACCACCCTGAGTCCAATGGAATGGTTAAATGAGTAAATGGGACTCTGGTGAACATACTCCAAAGATTAGTAGCGGATTGCCCTTCTTATTAGAGCTCTCTTCTTTCCACCACCATGTTTGCTTATAAAATTAGTTACCATTCCACTACAGGGAAGAGCCCCTTCCAATTACTATATAGCTGACACCCAGCTCTTCCGGTGTTCTTTATGCTTGTGTAGAGGAACTTGTGGACTATAACCCCACCGCTATCTGACTGCCCTTGCAAACATTCTGATCAAGCTACAAACTAAAGTATATCCCTTCAGCTTGGCTAAGAAGATTAAGAATCAGCCACTGATCAGGCATGCCATTTTGGGCTGTTACCATTCAAGGAAGGCGATATGGTTCTTTTTCACAATCAGCATGTATTTGGGCAGAAGCATAAGCTGGCTATTATCTGGATCAGCCCATAAGAAATAATATAGAATACTGGAGTCAACATATATACTATTAAGGATCCTACAAGTGGTCAGATCATTAATTGATACATAAAAAGTTCCTCAGACCTTACAAATAATAGGTTCTTATTGTCCAGTCAAGAAGGGGTAATGTTGCAATTTTGATATGACTGGACGATAATTTTGGGACAGCCAGGCGGAACCACCAACATAGTATCAGTTACGAATATTTGAGTGCCTTGAGATGAGGAAATATTGGGATAACAGGTCTTATTGGGTATAATGAGTTTATTGGATCGCCTCTATATTAGGTGATAATGTGATAAGGTGATAAGGCGATTTTGATATTTGATGAATACAAAGTAAATCGCCTACAAATAGGGTGACAGCGGATTAAGAATAACAAGTCAAACTCAAGGAATATTGGCAGATTAGAATAACCCAAGCAATGAGAAATAGTATCGCCTGAAGCTGATGTATATAAGCAAAATGGCCGATTGAGAAAGGTAGGTCTTTTAGTGCAGATGAGATGGGACAGTAAAAGATGCTGTATTTATAAAAAAAAAAAGAACCAGTTGGGGCAATTGCTCCTATTTTTAATATATTTTCAAGTGTGTCCAAAGGACCAACGATCCCCACATCATCTGTCCGTTGCTCAGAGGGCGCAACCTGTGTGAATAGCCCAAAGGATCCTAGCAATACCATCCAAGATTACAACACCTGATAATATCACAGTATTTCAAATGTATTAGTGTTCTAGATCTGTAAGGAATTGTCCAGATAGTTAATTAAATTTTTTGATAACCAGCGACTTAAGCAGAGAGTAATTAAACCTCTAATTATTATTAAATTATAAAATCTTATTATTGTATTGCAACCTTAGCTGACAATTTTCTCTAAGCTAGGAATCTATCACTTAGTAACTTCCTTATCTACCTTCCACTCATTTACCTCCTACTACCATCTGCTTATCTACCTTCCAATTATACTGAATCCTCGATCTAAACTCACTTTTTGCTTTGAAGTACTATAAGTATCTCGAGGTTTTATCCTAATAAATATCATTTCTCACATACTCTATTAGTCATATTGTAGGTTATTCTGCCTTTAGGGCTTACTACCCACCGAGCATTTTGTGCCCTGAAATAAACAAAGGTCCAAGCTAGGCTTTTAACGTCTGCATCCTGACACACAATATCATTTTTAGTACTTGTTAAATTGAACGTTTTTTGCTCATCTAATCTGATGGTGTCAACCCTTTAGTGAGCATTAGTCAACGCATTGGCCCTTTCATGCTTATTTTTGGTGGCCAGTATGCTGGTTAGGGTTGTGTAGTACACAGATTAGACACCAAAGTGATTATAATGAGTTAGATGGTGCAATGCAATCCTTGGTGAATGACGTTTCTCCTACTACTTGATGTAGCAAGTTTTGCTGGTTGTAATTTTTGTTTGCCTCATTGACATCATCCACTTGGACACTCTCTTGCCTTCTTGCATAGAATTTTTACGTTGTTCTCCTAATAAACCATAATAGAACCTTTGATTAGCATCTCCCTAGGCTTTATAATCAACCAAGGTATCATCTTCATGGGTCCTCCTCTTTTTTAAGTCCCAGCATGACTTCTGCTGTTATCCTGCTTAGTAATGATTTCAGACTGGTTACTAGAGATCTAATTACTTAACCCAAAAATAAGTGAACCATATAACAAGTAGATAACTTGCATTACAAGACCTTTTTATTATAAAAAAGTAAGTATTTATGTACTTCTAACAAATTCAATCTTTATTGATTTGAAATAAAGTAAATTGGGTATTAGTAAATTATCTCTTTAGGGAACTTCTGTTTAAACGATTCTTAATCTTCATTTTGGTCGTTAAAACCAATTATTTGAGTTCCATAATCTGTGATCTATATCTCACGGTGTACATCCCTTGACAGAATAATGTGATCTCCTTGTGTAATCCCGCTTCTTAGTCAGAGGTGGGAGCATCATTTCCGGTTATTAGCATACTACCCATTTTGGATCTGGTGATAAGTAGTTTATTTGATGGCGCCATTCAAGTGCATCTAGATTCAAGTTTTTAGACAACACTGGAAACTGTTTTTTTCACTTTTTTGCAAAATTCCTATCAACAGTTTGTCTTGGAAGACTAGTATTGGGTGAATATTGTAATTTAATTTGTCATTGGCAGCAAAAATTGAGATACCTCCATCATCAGGTTCTTGAAAACTTTTAGTCCCCTTAAAGGTATAGGAGGGCTTGAATTCTGCTTTTTTGGTTCCGTTAGGTATCAAATTATCCCTAAAACAAATTTTAAATTTTTAATTGACATAATTCAGACCCATTTTGATATAACTGCGCCATAGTTGTCTAAAAAGGGGTTTCATTACTCCTTCAATGACTCAAACATTAAAAGAAGTCTGTCAGTGTTTGATGTTGTAAAGTTCCCTACTGAGGTTAAGGAATTACTTTTTGGCATATTAGTGGCTTCATCTATGACAATCCTATAGAATTGTAAAGGAGTTATTGTTAAAGTGCAGGGTGTTATCTAAAGCCTAGTATCCTCGAAAAAAGTTGTATAACACCAGATATATCTTTTAACAAAGCAATTATTTTATCTGTCTAATGATTTAACTGAGATGATAGGCTGATGCTATATATATATGGAAAAATATTGAATAATTTGCACAGGAATACCCATAGATTTCCATTATGCATTGAGGGTCACATATCAGTTATGGTATCTTATGAAAGTCTTTACATGAAGGAGAGAATTATAAAAAACACAACTATACCATGCATTCCACTAAATTATCATCCAGAAGGGTCAAAGATGAATTCTCTATTAGAGTAATCACTAATTACCACATTGGCATCTAACTGTTTTAACTTTAGTAGCCCTAATATCAATTTTATAATTTTGATGTCCAGTGCCTTTCACTTGTTCCTATGGTTGCATGAGGCAATTACTGCTGTCAAGTATAATTTTTATAGCTATGTCAGATGTACCTAAATCCATGACAGAGCGTTTTTTATCAATCCTATCTAACATGCGTTTGCTTCACCAAATCAGTGACTCTATATGCCAGGTTGGTTCATATTTGGTGTTAATTGATGTTTCTAGGACGCGCTCACGTGATACTATTGATTCAATTTAGTCTGATGTAGGTTATCTTATCCTTTTCCAAGTACCAGCTTTAGTGTGATCTTTTGACAAAATATTTATTATAAGTTATTGACCTCTAGATTATTAGCCTGAACCCCATCACCAAGTCAAGGTGAAACCCAAAAAAGGCTGTTAGTCCCTTAAACAAACTTTGGGAAGTTTTTTCCATGGCTGAACCTTTATATGGTTATTTCAGAGAATTATCTACATTGGCAACCATGGTGTATCTCATCATGATAACATGGTTCCTAAGACACTATGCTTAACTACAGCCAAATACATTCCCAAGGTTTAATTATATGATTGCATCTTGCATGTTATATAAAAATGTATAAAGATAATCAAACTCTATTTTTTGCTCAAAATTATATTATAATAAGTTACTGCGCGCCCGGTTTGCCAAAAGAATTTTTTTGAAGGTTTAGTAGGAGTAGTTTGTTATTAAGCCATACTGTATCTAATGCATAGCTCCTTGTATGATACGATAAAATAATGAGAGACTAGGAAATAGCTGTTAGTCTCTTACCATAGATGGCTATATCTTGCTAATTAATAATTATCTATAAAGTTTTGTGTTCAGATCTAAATCTTTGATTTAGAAGAACAATGCGCCCACTTCCAAAACATAACATCTCAGGCAACACTAGATAACATATCATTATTCATATGATGTATCTTAGTCCAATTTAATAATGCTATGTGTGCATCAGTGGCCACTTTATACTTAGTTGTCTAATTTAATGGAGCGTCTTTCTATTTTGGGGATTCAAAATTAAGATCAATTCAGGTATGAAAGTTAAATTTTTTAAGAAAGTTATTAACCTAAAAATCTTGTTAATTGTTTCTGAAAAGTTAAAATTATTATAAACTGATTGCTTCAAGCTTGAATGGTGAATTGCATACCCTTCTGTTAGTACTAGATTTTTGAGGAAATGAACTTCATACTTATAGTTTTTTCACTCTAGAGGTTCTGATTTTCCATTTTTTTGTTATAATGACGCTTACAAGCCTTCTAACTGCTTATTATAGATGAGACCAATAATATCTCAGAAATCAATTACTTGAATTTGGGAAGAACTCTTTCCATTAATCATCAACAAAAGTAATGATAACAATGATTTGTCATGGAAGAACTAAACCACCTTCTAAAAGACCATGACTACCAAAACAATTTTATATGTAATTAGGATGACAGCAACCAAAGAAATTTCATAGATGATGCAATAGTTAATTTAGTATCTGACTGAACAAAAATTACCAAATTTAAGCCCTTTTATAGCTATATGGGGGCGAAATAATTTGCAAGCACTTGATTATGGACAAATTCCAATCAATGCCGCTGATGATGGGATAATTACAAATGTCCCGTCAAATTCTAGATTTTCTAGCATGCCAGTCAATGTGTATTGCCAAATGAGGTTAAAGACCAATCTCAAATGTTGTTTTTGATCCTGTATCTAGATTCATTGGAACGGAGCCCATAAACAGAATCATAAATTAACAATACAAAAAAGGTAATATGCCTATAATTGAAAAGATGTTCTTATACCTGATTAAAAATTAAATATCAAACAAGAATTAGCCCAACAAAATAATCAATGTGTGTCTACCCGGAGATGGAGCTCATGTATTGTGAAACGTAACTAAATGATTGCCGTGACCAAAATGTATATTAAGATTTGCTTAATTAGAAGTTTTAAAAATATACAATGAAGCCAATAACCAACTCCTTTTCTTTTCTTTAATTTTATCATAAATTTGTTAAAAAATACAAATACTTCTTTTTTATAATGATAAAAAGTCTTAAGCCACAGAATCTCAAGTTTTTCTTTGCTCTATTTTTTGGGTTGATTTTTTAGATCTCCAGTAATCATAATGAGATCAGTATCAAGAAGAAGTCATAAGAAATTCTATATTTTCTCAATAAGGTACTCATATAAAGGGTACTTTGGTTACAATTTAACGAAAGGAAAGGTTGATTGAGGATTTCGTTGTGTCTTATTTTGGAAGGCCAACGGATCTAGTTTATTCCAAGGAAGCAAAAAGTTTTAAGAAGATATAGTCAACGGGGTGAAAAATAACTGCAACCAGAAACACTCGCTACATCAGGTAGCAAGTAAAGAGTCACTCAACAAGAATATTAAAGCCTCTATCGCATCAAATCCACTTCTAGAGTATATCTGTGTACTTTACAAGCCTTAATCAGCATATTGGCCACCAAATTTAAGCGTGAAAAGGCCAAGGCGTTGGCTCTGGTGCTCACTACAGGGGTGACACCATCAGACCAAATGATAGAAGAACATGCAATATTACAAGAAATGAGTTACAATGAGATTTAGAGGCTTACCGTTTATAAAAAACAAAACTCTTGACTATGGAATAGGCTAACTTTATGGCAAGACTCAGATCACTGAGATTGGAAGTAGAGAATTCATAAACACAGCCTAAGCAGATTAAGTAAATTGTAGAAAAGCACGCATTACTGTGACATCAATTTTAAGTGGAACTTTCACTGTGAAAAAGATTTAGTTTACCATAAAAATATATTTAAGACCAGCTACTATACCTCAAAAACATCAAATGGAATTTATCTGAGCTTCAAATGAATATAAAGAATGTTTGGATCAGCATTATTTCATCATGTATACTTTTAAAAACAATCTAGTTGCCCCAAAATCTCAATTATTAGTGCGGCCATAACCAGAGTTAATTCCTTATTAAGCATCTATATGTCTGGAGATACCATATTGGCCGCTCAACTGACTACACCTCTGACGCGCATCATGCGCAGTGAATCAAATTAAAATGACCTGAATTTCAAACCCTACTTCAAGAACATGTTCACTCCGGGAGAATGAACTTTCAGTCTTCCTATAGATGTATAAGAACTGCATGGATGGCGCTAGTGATCTTAAGAAAGCACGCCATATGCAAGGTTGTATGGGTTGTAAGGCTCAAGAGATTCAAATTGCAAGCCTTTCTCTTAGACTAACTTGGAATGAGTTAAAGAATATTAACTTGTTTGAATTTAAAAGCAATAAACCGTCCAGAACATGAAGCAGGAATTATTGTTAGTGATGATGGAAATAACAAATCATTTGGTTTTTATGCCAATTGATATCATCTAAAAACATGGCAGTTAAGGAATATTAGTAACGGACTTAATTATTGCAAAGATGGTGAACTAAGTTTGCTAGAGAAAAATCTCGCTCCTAAGGTACATATGACCCTAGCCATCAAAGCCAAAATGTCACTGAAGGCCATCAATGAAGCGCTACTTGATGTATAAGGGATGTGCAAGACAGAATATAAGGCTATTGAATAACCTCCAAGAGAATTATCAAAGATGTCTATTCCGCTTTAAGATAAGAGTGATAAGCCCAAACATAAAATTTCTAAAGTTAATAGTATTAACCCAAGAAGGAATCTATGTGCAGCCAGTGCCACAAACTGATACACTTCTGGTGCTATTATCTGTTATATACTACCAAGGAAAAGGATAAATTAGCTAAGTAATTACTACTGGTTTTGTGAGCTGGGTGAATCTCTATACAGAAAAAGAAGACAATCAGGAAGACTAGGATTGTAACGCACAGGTTCTTTCCAATATGCGACAAATGAATTAAGCAGCACCAGCCATATCACCAACCACATGACTGACAGTCCTGCAGAGAACCACCCTCTCACCCATGCGCCATTTCCCAAATTTCCAATGCATTTGTGGACTAGAGTCCCAGTGATGCTGCAAGCGAGCATTAAGGCCTGTCCCCATGATAGTGCCACAAACGAGGCAAAGCCTGGCCTAGCTCACTCGCTGAGCTCATGGTTCAGGTTATTCTTGAGTAAATTTCTTATATAAAAAAAACTTCTATTTAGAGCAAGCAAACTTTAACTTTATTTGTGTTTTCCGATTGAGAAAATGAAACTGTATTTGCAGTTGCCATTTCCTTGTTTTTAAAGCATTTCTCGCGAGTTTAATATATTAAACTCTAAATTAAGCTTTTGAGCAATAACCACACTTTTGCACATGTCAATTTCGAGTCCCACATAATGAAAGCTTGGAGGATTTGAAATACTGGGCGTTCAATATGCCATATCAATCCTCATTTGTGAATCCCCAAATTCTTACCTACAATTTCCGTTATGAGTGGTTCTCATGATTGGTCCAACTTCTGAAATCTGACCTCCAAATTTGTGCATGAATTAAACTGATATTTACAAGGTCGATGTGCAGATCTGGCTGACCCTGATCCATTACAAGGATGTATTGGTGCACGTTACTACATTCTAGGGGCTTTGGTGCTGTGTCTGTACCTTCTTGACTATGATTACATGGAATTTATGGAAAAAGATAGAATGACACTTAACTGGTGCAGACACTCAGCCCACATGGATAAAACAGCATTAGATAGTGAGAACATTTTTTTATAAAGACATTTAGAAACGTTAAACTAGATTTGAAGGACACCACCAACTCAGCTACTCCAAAGTCAAATTCCTTAAAGCAGTTTGAGGGGTTTGTTACTGAAGCTTTGGCATCCAGAAACCCATTTAAATTCTTGTTTTTTTAAAGTTGTTATCCAGAGATTTCGCTTCTTAGCTATCCTTAACACAGAAGCTCCTTGAAAACACAATGTCCTTCAAGTTTATAAGGGGACTTATTTTTATGCCTTACTTTGACTATAACATCAAGTACTGAACCTTTGGATCTGACATCACGTGTGCCTTTGGAGCATAGTCTTCATTTCCATTATTCTTTATAAGTCTTAACAGCTCAGGCAGTCACTCTGTACAATGACCACTATGGCCTTCTAGTTTGTACCAAGTTTCTACTTGGTACTAGTGCAAAAACAAGTTCACTAGCAGCACCTTAAGTAAACTCAGTTCTTAATTGCCACTGGTATATAAAAAAGATGCTAAGTTGCGTAAGCAGATTACATGCTTGGTTATTTTGGAGCAATTGATTTAATAATTTTATTATACTATAAGGAGAATAGTATCAATCAACTACATACCCCAGTCAGCTCAAGAAGGACTGCCATTAATTGCAAGTGAGACCATAGAAATCCGCCTCAAGAACAAACTTGATGCCACTTTCAGTCAGTGTAAAGATATCAAACACAGTATTTGAAATCTACATTTGCGATAGATCAGAGAGCAGAAGCTGGGGCTTTACCTGGATTCTCTAACTCAAACTACAATGAATTTTTGATTTTCATATTGGAGGATTTCGCCATCTATCCAACTGGAAAAAAAATTCATTTCCCAAGAAAGACAAGTTGCGATGCAATTGAGCCACTACACTCAGTTAGAGATTTGACATTCTAGAATTTGGCAAGGTAACTGACAAGTAGCAGAGAAAGCTGGACGAGCTCCTTGATGAATTTATAGACATATATTTTATTGTACCAAACAGCTATGGGCTATGCAAAGGAGAGGTCCACAGGGAGGATACTAGGTTTTTTATTCCCTTCAAGTCAAAACTGTACCATCAATCGAAATAAAAAGATGAAGCTATTTTTGAATGGACTGAATCAACTCACCTAGCTGTACTGATCAGGCCATCAAAGAGCTATGGGTTTTACCGCCGTTATTAGTATGCAAGAAGGAGGGAATACTCATTTTTGGTTAATGACTATCATATGTTGAACAAAGCCACAAAGAAATCTGTACACGATTTTCTATCATTAACGACGCTTTGAAGTGACTGGGAGGATCAAAATACTTCTCCTGCATGGACCTGTCCAGTGGTTACTGTTAGATGAAATTGTAAACTTAATAATAAGAGAATTGTGACATATAAGCAATCAGGGCTTGTTTGGGCCATTGAGGATATAATAGGGGCTCTGTAACGCCCTTGAAAAGTTCCAAACTGTGATGGATATAACCTTCAGTGACCTAAAGCTATAATATTACTGGATTACTTGGATTATATCACCGTTGTCAGTCATACCTTCTAGGTGCACCTCAAGTACTTACGTGTAGCGTATATCTGACTCTGAGAAGCCAATCTGAAAATGAAGCTCAGCAAATGTATCTTTTTTCATAAGCTGGTAGTGTTCCCTAGACAAGAAATTAGTTAAGGTATTCAATCCACAGAAAGGACATATCCAAGTAATAATAAGTATGGACCAACCTAAAAGTATAAGCGACATTGAAGTCTTTCTACAAAATGGCAAGATACTATTAGTAGTTTATCCCACATTTTGCAGAATTGGACACATCATTGACCTACATGTTGACAAAAGAAACCAAGTTTAAGTGGGCATTGAGAAAGAGCAGCTTTTTGAGGCTCTTAAAGCCAGATTTGTAGAAGCACAGTTTTAACCTATTAGGCTTTAACAAGATAAATTTATATTGATGTCAGCAATATAGGGCTATCACAGGAGTTGTCACTCGCTTGGGGAGTGCTTTTATAAAGGGTTGAGCCACCTGCAATTTTCTTTTTTAGTATACAGGGTGCATCACCAGGTAATTTGAAGAGTTTTACTTTTCCATACGTGTACTTTTTCACATGGTTCCAAGCGTGTCCAACAGCGGTGAAGCCTTGAACTTATAGGTGATAAGAGCAACCTAAGATCACACTGTAACTCCTTTCAATCTCTGTTAACAAAAGTAAGCTTAAGTCTTAAGCTTTGACAATACATCCTTTATGTTTGTCATTATTAGCACCAAAATAAAACCACAGCAACAAAAACAGATTCTGTGAATGAAATTAACATATTGATATATATATATTAAATAGTTTACATAATGCTGAGGTTCTGGAATGCATAAAATAAAACTTAATTTTCTGAAAAAATAACTTCGCATAAGGCGATTTTGCATCTACAACTTAGTTTCAGAGCCATTGGAATCTATACATTGATTCTTTGAACCTTCTGAGCTTGTATCATAAGTTCTATTCTGGAGCCCTAACAAAATTGAGTATTAATGGCTTTTGCTCTGAGTTCAACAGTGACTTTTGATGTTCTTGTGACCCTTGTGGCTATTGCATCTGCATGGGTGGATTAGTTGTCTCAGTTAATGCATTTGCAAAAGTAACTTGATTTCTGTTTTGGTAATATTTGCATTGCTCAGCTTTATACAAAATATTAAACTCTCTTTACATGGGGTTTAGCTAATTCCTTTGTCATTTGGTGGGTGAACCCTAAGGTATAAAAAGTAGATCCCAGAGGCGTTGTCTGTGACGTCGTGTGCTTAGTAAATGGACAAGAATTTAAACTTAAGGGTCCTCTGACATCATGATTACCATATGAAAACTATTGTTTCAGTCAGGGGGTATATAGACGCCTCTATTGTCAGAAAATTTTAGACGGACTAAAGTTTATAAAAGGTACTTTGGATTCTCTTAATATTTTGTTCTCTGGCCTAGTTGTTTGGGATTTGATCGTCATTTTGACCAACTAGATAGTCAGCGCCAGACTTTTTATATATAATATTGGGGTTTTTCAAAGGGCTTTTCCTTTGTTCATTTATTCAACACCTACAGTTAAGCCTTTCCTCAGCAGGTTCTCAGAGCTATACTCACCCAATCAGATGAATGAAAGATAAAAATTCTGTATAATACAAATTTAATTCCTTATATTGGGTGGAGAAGAACTACACAGTGATTAAAAGAGGATACTCATTAGTTATCAGAGCATTACACTATTTTTGCACTACTTGTATGGATTTCATTTCAGAGTTGTGACATATCACGCGTCACTTTACTGGCAATGCAATGTGAAATATACTGAAGGAAGACTTGATATATGGGTAGTAAAATTACAAGGAAATGATTATGATAATTTGCAAGACAGGAATCAAACACCTCTACCCAATGAACTGTCTCATTTGCCAGTTTTCGCCTTTAAGAGATGAAACAATATGACTTTATGTTCTGATAAGACTATCGGAAGAAGAATGGCAGGACGAGACTGAAGAAATAAATAATGTTATTAGTAGATGCTCTAAGATAACCAGCGTATTGATGGAAACTTCAGAAGAAAATTAATAAGAGTTGATACCCTACATTTGTTCCAGCGTTAAATGTAACTTCAATAGTGGTCTACAAGCATGTGGAGCATGGAAGCTTTTAAAAGAAATTTCCTAATTCAAAGACTGGTTTTATTGATAGTCTATGTCAGACAACGTACACCAAGCCTTAACTATGTGTACCTTGTTCAAATTTCAGACCCCTAAGGAAGATTGAATCTCAGCTGATTTCACTAACAGCTTCCTTTCAAAATGTATTCATTGATGTGATAGGACTGCTTCCTACCGCTTCAAGTATACTTAGTTCATTATTGTGGCAATTGACCATTTAACCAGAGGCCAAAAGAAGCAGAATTTGAGAGTTTCACTACATGATTAACCGCCAGATCCTATATAATCAAATTAATAGCATAATTGGATGGCCCAAGCTCTGCTTATGAAACAATGACAAGAACTTTAGCTCAGTTGTTAGTATGAATACTCATATTTCTGATAGTAGTGAGGCAACAATCACCACCCATGCTAACCTTCACTGAACAGAAGTGTTGAATGTGTGAACGGATTCTTAGTAAATATAATATATAAGATAGATATAAATTACATATTGAAGTAACACCAACTATTGTCATCTTCATTACTAGCTTATTGACTTAGCCATAACCAGGTGATATGCCCTCATTAAAGGCCTTATATGAAATAGAAGCGGCCTTAACCACTTTATCAGTTTCAAATACCACCGCAGACCTTATGAACTTACAATCCAGAAGCTATTAGCAAATTTTTTGGATGATGAGTTGTTTAAAATCCATCTAGAAGCATCTAGTAATTTTGATTTACCCATTTAAAGAGCCAAGCTGATAGTCAGCGATAGACCAGAATACCAGATATCCCCATAGGAAGCAAGGGTTTTATCTACCATGTATGAGAAAGTCAATTTAAGAAGTTAAAAACATCTGGACTGGGCTTAAAGCTATCCTAGCTAAGTGAGTATCCAAATATTGCATTGGATTAATGAAACAAACTTTTTTCTCAATGAAGTGCACACACGGCACCTTATGTCCTTCACTTGGTCTTTTCTTTGAAAAAGTGTTGTGGATGAGGCCACAAATAAATCAATAAGTAATTCCTCAACCTTGGAAGAAAATTGACTACCATTCAAAATCAAAAGAAAATAATGGATACAATGATCAAGCATAGGAGGCAAAAATAAGCCCCCTCTTATATACCACTACAACCCAAACACTTTTCATTTGGTTGAGATAATGTCAACTAAAGTAATTTCGCAAATGATGCACAAGATAATTTGATACTAGTTGGCACCAAAGATGATGAACTAAGCCCCTTTATACCTTTAGGAAGGTGAATTAATTTTCAAGCACCTGATGATGGGGGAATACCAACCAGTGCCTCTGATGAATATATAATCACCTTTGTACCGTCTAATGCAAGTTCTCCTGGAATAACAGTTAAGTTTGTATTTCTAATCAGGTTAACAATCAATTTCTTTTTTTAGTACTAGATGGTCCCAACGTTAACAATCAATTTCAAATGTTGTTAAGACCCTGAATTTAGATGCATTGGAACAGCGCTGACAAAGTAATTCTCAAAATATTAGTTTGAAAAGGGTGATATGTTATAATGGTAATAATTTCTACACCTGACTAAGAAGTGGGGATGACACAAGGAGAAGCTCAACATTTTGGTCAAGGGATGTCTAAAGTGGGAGAAGCTCAACACTATGGAATCTAAACAAATAGGCGCTGAGACTAAAGCGGAGATTAAAAAGTTCTTTAACTTAAAGATCATGAATTGGATACAATATTGCGTTTATTTACAACCTTAAATTAAAATTAATCATCTTATCTAATTTTAAAAGTATATAATTCTTAATTTTTAATATAAATAGAGAAAGCTATACTTCATCTTCCAAACTATCCTTTATCTCACTTATTTTTGGGTTAAGTGAATATATCTCCAGTAACCAGTCTGGGATCAGTATCAAGCATATTTTTTAGTATACAGTCTGGTATTTGCTTAATAGGAACACTCTCCAAAACAATACATTGGTTGCTAATACTGCAAAGGCTGAGGTTGATATAGGATTATGTTTTATCTTGTTCAGGAGGCCAACGTACCAAGATTATGCATTAAAATAGTGTCTAAGAATGTATAACCAATGAGGAAACAGCAACTACAAATGACAACACTTTTTACATTATGTAGTAAAAGAAAACTTGCTTAATGAGAATAGCAGTTGCATTTTATTGCATGTTGGACATTCTCCTTCTCGACTTAAAAAAGAATATTGGAGGTATTAGTGCTCCCAAATCTACTACTATGATTGGCCCATCTCCTTCCCAAGCATCAAATATTATTGTGGTTATTAATAATATGATTACCAATGGCGAAAAGACCTTGGCAGATTCTTGGTGGAATCCTAACTATCAGAAAAATATGGTTTATAACAAAAATGGCTTAAAAAGGTAATAACTAATAATAGGATTACTCCAACTTCTCAGCCAAATTTAGGGTGTTCATTACCACATAGTTTGATCACCTCCAAGGTGAGAAGATATTTTTGACAATGATAGGGTGCAAATTAACCAATTATTACCACACAAGTCTGACCACCGCTGAGGTGAGAAGATTTTACTCGCTGGTGATTGGATATAAAATTTCAAATCGTTACCACACAGGTCGGTTTTGCCTCAAAAATATTTATCTTCAACCTGATAGGCTGGAAAACTATATTCCCTAATTTAGATGACTCAGCTTTATATATACTTTTGTTTCAAATACCCATGGTCTCAGAATTAGAACTAGTTTAAGTAGGAAATATTAGTATCAAGAAAAGGACCTTTCTTTGGGTTTGCCCTGCTTAAAAAATTTAAAAACTTTATCAAAGCGTTATCTATTACTTTTATTAAAAAAGTAAGATTCTGACTATAAACAAAATATCTGTGGCATCCATCAGAGGATCCCACAAACTGGTGCTCACTACAGGGGGATAACCTGAATACATCGATAAAGTATTTTTGCAATAGAGGCTGTAAGTGTGAGCAGCTCTTCGGAATCACAAATAGTTGCTCTTGAGAAGCAACTAGCCAGCTCTTTCTCCCATCTCAAAAAGTTAGAGCAATGGCCGTTTAAATTACCTATAAAGGAAAGATACACCCCGGGTGAAGGGAGCATTGCTTCCTTTTTGTACGTTTATGAAGCTGCAATGGATGGCGCCACTGACAAACAGAAAGTTCAGTACATTCTTCCCTGTTTAAGCTGCAAAGCCCAAGAGCTAATCGTTCCTCACCTGGATCCTCAGCACATCTGGCTAGATGTTAAGAAGGCCCTCTTGGCTGTATTCAGATCCAAGCAGAGCTTATACAGGGAAAAACAAGCTTTCATGCGCCTTGGCATGTATGCGGGTGAAACCCTCGTTAGTTTTGCTGAGCGTTTCTATCTCACTGCTCAAAGGTTGGCTACGTCTAACCTGCTTACCATGGATGATGCTATCACCGCCATATTAACAGGGTTAGCTTCACAACCCTCTCTCGCCAGGCATATCATATCAGTGAAACGCCACTTCACAACTTTCCGTGATATAAAAGAGGCTTTATTAGACGTCACCCATATTCCTTTGGGTGAGCTGCGGCCTATTGAACCGTTGGAAATGAGGCCACCTGTGCCTATTCTCCCTGAAGAATCTGCTGCTTTGGTGCGACTTAAAACGGACATTCCTCACTCATGAAAAGCGGAGATCCCTAATATGGTTTCCTCTTCAGCTCAGTCAATAGGTGCGCGCTCTAAGGGTACATCCTCCAGAACTACTGGGGTTGTAAAAATGCCATTTAAAGCGAAGCTAAATAACCCACCTTTCATGGCTGTCTCCCCCATTTCAGTTGCAACCTTGCCCATAGTTGAGAATATCCCTGAGGCCGACTCTGAGGGGGTTACAATGATGTTGGGTATTACTTATTGAGAGCTCCCGCAGAAGTGGAGGTCCCTGATCGCTTAAATGCCAAAGTAGTAGATGAAACCACCATACCTGAGGATACCTACCTCCACCAAGTTATAGGTTGTATGGCAATTATTGATACAGCCAGTGACGCTGATCAGCTCCTATTGAGCTTAGTTTGCCCTTTACAGTGAAGGCATACCATGCAATCTATTATGGAGACTCACCCTGAGACCGCACACAAATTAGCCTCCACTTTTCATCTCAAGGAGGTCTTAGCGCTATCAGCCAACTTTGGAAGCACATTTACCAAGTTTGAAGTAGTTGTTCACAAAGTCCAGGTGATGGCTATTTTGGATACCGGTTCTCCAGTGAATGTAATTTCATCTCAGCTGATGAAAAAGACTAAACTGATGCCTGACTTGGATTGTATCAAGGAGTTTGGAACTGCGGGCCCAAACAACACCCGCGCTCTTGGTGCTTTCTCCTCTCTTCCCATACATGTTGGGAAGATTATCCTATCAGCCCCTGCTATGGCTTTAATAACTCCTATGATATACTCATAGGTACACAGTTTTTTATCGAATATGAAGGCATCATCAACATGAAGCAAGGGTTCCTATCTTTAATGAACTACGAAGTTCCATTAATCTTATCCAACCAAGAACCCATACAAGATAAGATTGAAGCGATTGCCAGAATGCCATTACCTCGCGTTACTAATACCCCAGGGGATGATTCTGAGGGGGTACAGATGAGGTTGGCTATTACTTTGTAGGAGTACCTGCTGAAGTGGAAGTCCCTGATCGCTTGAATGCTGGAGGAGTGGATGAAGCCACCATACCTGAAGAGGTGTATCTCTGCCAAGTTTTAGGGGAGCCAGTCATTATCAATACTACCAGTGATGCAGATGAGGTGGTGTCTCACCTTATTTGCCCTATCCAGCATAGCCATACCATGAAGTCCATCCAGGAAAATTACCCCAAGACCGCATGCAAATTAACCTCCAATTTCCATCTTAAGGAGGTCTTAGCACTATCGCCCACATTTATGGGATAATTATGAAGGTCGAAGTGGTTATCCAAAAAGTTCAGGTGATGGCTATCTTAGATACAGGCCCCCCAGTGAACGTAATCTCCTCCAAATTGATGAAAAAATCAAACTTGCACCTGACTTGGAGTATAACCAAGACTTTGGAACCGCTGGTCCTAACAACGCCCGCGCATTGGGTGCTTACTTGTCCCTTCCCATTTGTATTAGGAAGATCATTCTATCAGCCCCCGCTGTGGCTTTGAATAATAATGATTATGAGATGCTTATAGGTACTCAGTCTATGATCGAGTATGAAGGCATCATCAACATGAAGCAAGGGTTCTTGTCGTTGCTCAATTATGAAGTCCCCTTAGTTCTGGCCAGTACAGAACCCAGCAAGAAGGAATACTCTTGCATGTATACCAACCTCGCAAAAACAGTGACTAAAGAAGGGCAGGATGCCAATGAGCTCCGCACCCCTTCCTACATTTCAAGTGGCTGATAAGCTGCTATAAAACCCTAACTGCATCGCCCCAAGAAGTGGTAAGCTTGGTTCAATTTAGGAGGGACCTTTCTCCATCAGCTACAAAAGAGGCAATGAATACTCCATCAAATCGTTAGCCACAGGAGTTACTATAAACCAGGTACATGGCCGTTTCCTATGATCCTACACTCCTCCCAACAACCTTGAGGGGGGCAATATCAGACATTCTCCTTCTCAACTTAAGAAAAAGAATGTTGAAGTACTAGTGCTCCCAAATCCGCTACTATGATTGGCCCATCTCCTGCCCAGATCATCAAATAATATTTTGGTTATTAATAATATGAGTACCAACAGCGAAAAAACCTTGGTGGATTCTCAGTGGAATCCTAACTATCAGAATAGATGGTTTATAACATAAAATGGCTTAAAAAGGTAATAACTAATATTAGGATACTCTGACTTCTCAGCCAAACTTGTGGTGCTCATTACCACATGGGTTTGATCACCTCTGAGATGAGAAGAAATTATTTGACAATGATAGGGTGCAAATTAACCTGTCATTACCACACGAGTCTGACCACTGCCAAGGTGAGAAGATTTTACTCAATAATGATAGGGTGCAAATTAACCAATCATTACCATACAAGTCTGACCACCGCCAAGGTGAGAAGATTTTACTTGCTGGTAATTGGATACAATACATCAAATTGTTACCACATGGGTCAGTTTTGCCTCAAAAATATTTATCTTTGATCTGATAGGCCAAAAGCCTATATTTCCTAATTTAGATGACTCAGCTTTATATACTTTTGCCTCAAATACCCAAGGTCGCAAAATTTGAACTAGTTTAAATAAGAAATACTAGTACCAAGAAAAGGACCTTTCTTTGGGTTTGCCCTGCTTAAAAAATTAAAAAACTTAAAAAACTTTATCAAAGCGTTATCTATTACTTTTATTAAAAAAGTAAAATTTTGACTATAAATAAAATATTTGTGGCATCTGTTGGAGGATTCCACATTGCATAAAACCACTTTTGGTTTTTTTCTATGTATTTTTCAAAGGAGAAATCCAATCTAGTACTAAAAAAAAGGAGAAATCCATATTTACATATGGAAGCCGTGGATTATATCAAAGTCTGACTTGTATTTCTATTTATAGGCTTATTTCTATTATTATATATAATATTCTAAATATGTGTTCTCCACATCCCTCAATAGAAATTAGCTAACTCAGTTATGCAAGAAAAGTCTTAGGCGTTGACTTTGCTATGTGTGGGAGGTAAAAAATATCCAAAACATCATTCACATATGATATAAACAAGATAATCTAAAGCCATAAAGAAACATTGATGAGGCGTTGGAATCTAAATGGTGCATTTGTTAACCCAAACTTACATGACCTTGAACAGGCATATGATAAACCTTGTGTATATGGCTGTAAGTATTGCTGCCCCTATTTATTAAATAAGCTTCATTAAACAATTATTACCTAATATATTTATGAGATTACTCTCAACTATAAATAACGTATAAAGTTATGGCTTCTAGGAAAGTGGTTACTGTACATGAAGCTAACATCAATCAATTTTCACAGTACACCCATGTTCATAAAGCCTATATTTTGTCTTAAGCAAACATCTTTAATGAAGATAAAAGTCATCTTAATCTTCTATTTAATAATATGCCATATAACCAAGAATTAAGCGCCTTGCCCTTTGCTGATGTATAAATATAATGCTCAGTGAATCTCTAATAGGTCAACTGTCAATAAGAAACTATGTAAAAATCAAAATGAGACTGAGGCTGAGTTTAATATCTGCATAAAAAGCATTTCTTGTAAAGCTTAAGATATTTTATCAATAAAAAAATTTAGAAACACATCCATAGATGTTAAGCTTATATGAATACAACAGAGTTCCTTAACGCTAAACTATCCAGCATGGGATCAGACCAGCTTCATGTACTGTAGTGAAGTAGATTAAGTTGTGTTATAGGTAAACTTTAACTGATTTCTGGTGCCACCACCCCACATTCAGATGCATAAGGTAAAGGAGACACAGGTCAACGAGACCATTAATACATTTTTGTATCCATGCACTATAATCTATGCGGTTGCCGCAGGAATAGACAAATCATGGAAATATAGGAAGCCCACCACTGCAAAACTTATGTTCACTGATATATCTACTATTAAAACACTTGCAGATTGATAATGATAGTTTTAACCAATTTACTCACAAAGTTATACACTAGAGATATATGATTTCTAACATATTAAATCAGATAATGATATATATTCAAAAACTAAAATATATGAAAAGATTGCTATACAAACACTAAATTTTGCTTTTATATAATAAGTGTTACTGCCCCACTTCCTCGTTAGGAGCTTAGGGATTCTAATGACTGTGGCATGAGTTTATGAGATTGGTGCTGACTTTGGTTGTTAGTTTAATTAGTATTCACGCTAAAAATATAAATTTATAAAACGGACTTTAATGATATTACTCAATAATTTTTCTATTTATATAATGAGTAAATTTCTCACAACAGTCTCATCTGAATTGACCAGATTAGCTACAACCCAAGGTTTATTGGTGATATTGCATGATATATCAGTATCCAATACCTCAAATTTTTAATTAACTGTAAGTAACCCTTTCTCAAAAATGTTTACTGAGAGTTTTTATCATAGCCTGGTCCAAAAGTTCATTTATACATCTCTAAGGACTTGAGCTCTTCCAAAGCATTTCTGGTTATCTAACTACGCCACATACTACACTTTGTAAGCTGATTTTGAAGAGCTGGTGGGAACCTTAAACATTTAAGTTTAAAGATTTCATTCCCAAACCTCAGTCCCAGTAACATACAAGTCAATTTCCAATAATGGAAGAATTATTGGAAGGACCACCAAATTGTCCATAATAGAGAAAAACTCATGAAGGTAAACAATTTGTCTGCATATCACCATAACTTGGGGTATCAGACCCTGCACTACAGTCATATTAATACACAACCTAGTTTTGCGCCTTGATTCCAGAAGAGAGTGACTTATGACACAAAAAGATGTCTGAGTTTGGTATCTTTCTTTTTGTAATGGGACCATTGTTTGATATATTTTATAAATAAATTTAAAAAGGGTTAAACTTTGATTTTTTTGATCAGCTTGAGGAGTCAGAATTGTAATAAACAACATCTCAATCTTTCTATAAGTTTATAAAATAATATTCTTCTAAAATTGAGTCTAAGTCTATTAGATTGTCAGCATGAAAGTCTTGAAAGTGTAAAAAACTAATCTTAACTTAAATATTTCATCAGATTCAATACCTAAATACAGTTTAAACCCCTTTACAATCTATGCTAAATTGTTTTGATTCCAAAACTATTTTACTTTCCAGGTAACCTTTTCATAATTTATTTTTACATTTGATATTATTAACATTTTTGTTCAAAATTTACATCAATTTAGAGGCGCTATTCAAAAGACATTTCATCCATTCTTTTGGATGAGGGGTTCATAATATGAATATTTTTACGCGTATCTGATAATCTGGTTAAACCAGAGGCCCTATTTATAGGCAATAGTTTTATTATTTTATTGGGGTTTCTTCCTGGAAGCTTTGGCCTTATCAGATCTCTTAGTATACTATAGAAAAGGTCAAATTGATTTCTTAAGATCTGAACAATCTGCTGAGGCTATATAAAAAGATAAACCACCATATAAATGGAGCTCTGTTATTATGTAGAGGCCTGTTTAAGAATTATCCCTCTTTAGGACAATGTGATGATCCAAGATAGTCTAAAAAACACATCAAACCCCTTGAACTGAAAGACTTGCGCAGTTTTTCTTTATATTTTTAAGCAGTCCTCAGCTGTTTGTCAAGTAGATTCTTCTATATGATAGTCTTTCTATTTGATGAGATATTTTCGTTGACCCTCAAATATATTTTATAGCCACTATCTCATCAACTTATATTCAGTTATCTTGAGTGGACATGTTAAAAGTAGAAGAATTTCTCTGAAACTATTCCTTCAATGATTTGATCTGAGATATGATGACTGTTGGATTTTCTTGTGAACCTTCAGGTAGTGACAGCTAAATGTCTACAATATAATTTGGTGCTTTACCTTAAAAGGCCTAATCCAGACAAACCCAAAAATCTGGTGATTAGTTTTAATATTTTAAATTTAAATTTGCAGGGAAGGCCGACCATGGGATGGACGCTTCCGAATATGACTCAGATGAGACAAAACTTAGTACCAGGGAGGCACCCCAGAGAAGCGATGCTATCTCTTGTTGCCAGCGGGAACGCCACTTATGGGGAGGGGGAGGGAACGTGTGAAGGGGTCGTAGCCACTATTGAGCACGTGCGGAGGAAGGGGTCTGATTTGATGAACCAGACTGGGAACCAGGAGGAGACCAGCTGTTGGTGACGCGGTGGGAGATATCCAAACATCCATGCTTGAAAGTGGTCCACCAAATGAGACCGGAATCTTTGGACAGCTTCAGGGAGGGTGGGGATGGAGCCAGCGATGGCATCCAAGACAATCATGTGGATAGTCCACATGGCGATTGCAACCACCAGAGCATGGAGGGAGGGTGGGAGGGGGAGGCCATTGATGAAGCAAACATATCTCTTGACAGACTGAAGGGATGCGTTTGATCCTGGCCTAGCAGACGTTGGACTTCGCGCCATATCACTTTAGAGGTGAGGCACTTCTCCAGGCGGTGGAACAGCGTTCCATACTGGCCACACATGACACAGGATGAGTGTAAAGCGTTAGAGCGCTCAGCTGTACGATACACCCGCCTTAGGCAGCGCCACACATGGGAGCAGACTTGAGGCTGCAACAGAGGATGGTGTGCGTATTTCCAGATAGTCTTTTGGGTCTCAGTGGAATAAGGGATGTCCATCATGTCCAGGTAGTCCACCCTGGATAGGACTTGGGGTCGAGTGGGGATCACGCCATCATGGATGGGTAGCCCCTGTACCTCTTGTGTGAACTGAGGAGAGGGGCGGCCTCTTCGGGTTGTATGTCCACTAATATGAATTCTCCACTCTGCGCTTTGCATGGAGAGTAGGATTCGTTTGTAGTGGGTTTTAGTCCCGTGAGGACCTGTGGCCGATGTGTGTGATGCGAGGTATTTCATCAGGGAGTGGGGGTTTGATGGATTGTTGAGGCCCAAGGCTCAGGAGAAGTTAAAGCGGGCCATGCAGGACCAGTGTTGGGATGGGAGTGTAGGAGCGGTGACAGCCGCGATATAGGTGCCCAGGATCTTGGCGGCATGGGCTTTGAAGTCAAGAAGGCCCATGCCACCATGATGATGAGGGCCAAACATGACCTCTAGCCGTACTGGTGGAGGGCGGCCTGACCAAAGCCAACCTTTGTAGCAAAGCATACAGGGATTTGAAGAAGCTTGGGGAGAAGGGGATGGCGTGGGCTCCGAACCAGACTTTGGATAGGAGCATAGAGTTGGCAAGAACAACTCTGCCAGTGAGGGTAGTAGGATGGGCTCTGAGAGAGGCGATTCGCTTCATCACGTTGTCCAGTATACGGCACTCCATTACTGCTGACGCATATCCGCCTGCCTCCATCCACACGCCCAGATGGCGTACCAGTCCTATGGTAGGACGTGGCACAAAGGGGAGCACCAGTGGAGCGGTGTGTGTTGAGTTAGTAAGGCGTGGACGTGGGCGAGCAGATGGGCCAGGTTGGGAACTACTTGCTGGGGCCCAGCAGTTCTGAAACTGACCAAGGAGGATGATTTCAGTTTTGGAGGTGTTCAGTGCCGCGTTGCTTACCCGGGAATATTCCTGGATAAGGGCTTCAAGCGCACGTGCATCTTTGTTATTAGACACCCCAACCACGCAATCATCTGCAAATGCCATCATCTTGACTGGGGTTTGCCTGGCACATGGACCCCAGTGAGGTGGGCATTCACATTTCGCTTTAGTGGGTCAAGGCTGAAGTTGTATAAGAGTGGGCTGAGGGGGTCCCCTTGTCGCAGGCCCCTTTGAGGGCGGACTACTTCCATTAGGAAGCCTGGGCCACGCACTGCCATTGTTGCAAATTCTGTGAGCAGCATCACCCAGTTAATGAAGCGGGGGGTAGGCGGAATTGATGGAGGCAGGCCCTTAGGTATTCCCAGTTTACTCTATCATAGGCCTTTTGTTGGTCCAAGAATACAAGTGCCCCAGAGGCTGTGGACTGACACACATTAGCCACAGAGTGCACGTTATCCCAAATTGACCTTCTGGAGATAAAACTGAATTGTTCTGGGGAGATGGTGGCAGATGCTACAGTCCCTAAATGGTTAGCCATGATTTTGGTTAAAATTTTGGTGTCTGTGTTTGTTAGAGAAATGGGGCACCAGTTGGCTAAGTCAAGCCTATCCCCTTTCTTGAAGAGTGTGACAGTAAAGGCCTCATGTCCTCCTGGTAGGAGGCGCATTTCCAACAGGCTTTGGTTGAGTGAGGCTAGCAGCAATGGGGATATATATTTAAAATTTTTTTGTAGAACTCATATGGAATGCCATCTGGGCCTGGGCATTTTCAGTTTGGTGCACCATGAATATCTGTCCATAATTTGTTTGGATTAATTAAATTCATTATTTCCGGGTATCAGAAAATGGTGCAGATATGAGCTCAGTCGAGAAATTCCGCCATTTTGGCCAGCTGAATTGGTTTGGCTCTGTATAACTTGGAGTAATATCTTTGCATTTTAATTGCCACTTCAGCCGGTGTGTCCGCAATGGAATTATCCAATCTTCGCACCTGTGTGCAGGCCACGCTCTGGCGTGGTGCAAATTTTTTTAAAGAAGTATGCGGTGCACTTGTCGCCTTTAGTGATGCGTGTGGCCCTGTATTGGACACAAACCTGATGTTTGTGTTGCCTTTCGAGTGCGTTGAGGTGGGCGGCTGCATCCGCCCACTTCTGGCCCCATGCAGGGCTATATCCTGTGGCTGGAATGTTGGACTCCAAGTGGGCCAATTCTGCCAGCGCACACAATATAACCGCCAATGTGGCTCGTGAGCATCTGGAGGAGAGATGGCGATAGTGGCGGATGGTATCTTCTTTGAAAGTTACCCATGTGGAAATGGGGTCTGCACAAAATGGTGCAACAAACGATTTCACCAAAGTTGCCTCTTCCAACCACGTGGAAAATCCTGGTGACGCAAGCTCAGGGGGGCGGATTTTGCACCAATGTGGGGCCTTTGCAACTGTGACGGGTAAGTGGTATGTTATTGAGACCAGTCGGTGGTCAGAGAATTCCATTTTCATTGTTTCGAAGTGGGAGATGTGGGGTTGGAATTTCGCTGGCATTAGAATAAGGTCGATGTGGGTCATGGACCTTAATTGGCCGTTGTGGACGTGGGGACGCATCATGTTTTTGAGCAGTGGGGCATGTCACAGCAGCGCATCCATTAACCCAAGGGTGGCTTTTAGAATGCGTAGTTCTACGTGACCCTGTGGGGCGTGGGGTGAGGGTGGCCACCAGTCCATTTGGTGAGGTTAGCCAACAGTTCATGTCACCAACTAAGAAAGAATTGGGGGGTAGTGGGAGGGATTTGACTGACAAGAAAAATTCCTGATGCTCGTGTGCACCATTTGGGGCGTAAATGTTGACGATTGTGTGCACAATGTCAGCCCATGAGAAGGTGACAACGAGCACTCGGCCATTTAGGAATGTTTCTGAGGATGTGAATTTGAAAAAATTGTTTTTCTAAATTAGCACCCCACAGTGCTTCGACCAAAAGGATAGGGATGGTAGGAGCATTGTTTTCCAAGCTTCCTCAGAACCTCATGGACAGTGGGACTCCTGGATGGCCAGGATATCCACGGGTAAATTGTTTTGTAAAAAACTCAGTTTCCTAGCCTGGGACAGGGAGGCCTTGAGTCCAGCGATATTCAGCATCCCTAGAGTGAAGGTTTCCCCCTTTGCACCTTAGGTGCAAGGGGGTGGGCCCCTGGGCCCACCAGCCTCTTCCAGATCCCCACGGGCTTTCACAGCAGCGTGGGTAATAGCAGCAATGCTATCAGGGTTTTTGTTAGTTTTTGCAGAAAGAGTCGCATTGGCTTTGGCCTTTGCTTTTTGTTTTCCTGACGTTGGATAAATTTTTTGTGGTGCGGATAAGTTTGGTGTACCATCGAGTGGGGCAAAAAATTTTTTTGGTTGGGATAGGTCCCAAGTCAGTTTTGACCGGAGCTTGGGTGCAGTGATTGGGTGAGATTGAATCTCCCATCGGATCCTTGGATTGAGTGGCCTGCTCGGCATGGGCCTCCCAATCTGATTGGGTGATGGATTCCCAAGTTGCTTCCGCCATGAAGGTCTCCATGTCCTCCTGGTGTTGTGAGTGTGGGATGGTGGTGGTGGCCTTGGCCGCTTCCTTGGCCGCGGCCCTACAGGCCTGCTTGGCCTTCTTCCACTCCTGCGGGGAGATGGGCTTTACCAATTGGTAGCAGCCTTGTGCTCCCCATGGGAAAGCCTCCTTGGTGCTTGCAGTTGGTTCATATTGCGCCTCTCCACTGGCCATGGCCGCCGAGGGGTGCTCTTGGAATGTGACGCCCTCCTTGATGGGGCATGCATGCACCTTATGGCCGAACATGTCACAGTGGGTGCAAATGGGGGGCACGCTGTCCATGGTTACCTGGAATGGGTGGGTGGTATGCCCTGTGATGTCAATAAAGGTGGAGTGCGGGATCTGGGTTAGGTCCTTCACAATCTCCTCAGTTGGGGTCAGAACTGCGATGGCTTTGCTGGTGCACAGGTGTGGCATCAGTGTGAAACGTTGCATTTCGAAAGATTGTATTTTGCCATATATGGCGAGACCATCTTTCAGGTGTTGCTCCAAAATGTCACGTTTTACCATAGTAGGCAAAAATTCAAACTTGAGGAAAATTTGGTTTGATTTTGTCCATCTGGTGCATTTAGTTTCGATGACCCATTGCCCTTCAGGGAGGTCGACCACTATGCGCACCACTGCAGCCTTGTCTGCTGATATTTTGCTTTCAAAACCTAGGTCCAGCCAACTGCGCGACATGGAGTGAGGTGCAACATACACCGTGGTCAGGAAAATTTTGTGTACATCTTCACAAAATTTTACCCATAGGGCCATTTTTTGGATGTCCAAATACACACAGACTCCAAATTCCACCGATGAAAGTGGCTGGGAATGTGGCGTGTTGATGTACTGGTTGCTTTTGCTTGCCACACGAGTATCTCCGGGGAAATTGTGACCACCAATTTTTTTAGATTTTTTTTCTATTCCGCCGGATTCTCTGGGGCATTTTCAAACATTAGAGGCCGCGGGCCTTCCGCCTACTCCTCTTGCTTTGCTTGCCCAACTGCTCCCAGACATAGGAGCAGACTAATCCCCTCTATGAGATTATCAAACTAGATTTAGTCTTGAATTGAATAGGTTGCAAAAGTGTTTGCAACGAGAAAGAAAAGTTAGTAGTTTTAATATTTTAATTCATATAATATAATATCAATTTGCTTTCTACTTTGATACCAAGATTCCCTTCTTTTCCTACCAACCTTTTTTTGCCTTAACTGATAGTTTTAGAAAATTTTATGGTTTAAAAATCTCCTGTATGTTCCAGGTAGATTGATCAGTCAAGGGATTGTGGCCACATACTGAGGGATTACAAAGAAAGATTGATTAAAATCTAGAGAAGAAAGGTAGCATGTTTTAATGGCTCCTGGACCTGGATATTTGTATTAGTATTGGGCCAATCTCGGCCAATCTCTCTTTTCTGTCTGGCGTCTAAACACATAACAATAAAGATATGTTAAATAACTGGTTGACACTTTCTGTTCTTCCATTCAATTGTGGATGGTAAGCTGGGGATCTACAGGCCTTAATATGTAAAAATTCCATCATCTTTTCTTAAATTTTGAAATTAATTGTGGACCACAATCTGAGATGATCTCTTCTGGAACCTCTTGATGGGAAAAAAACATAATTTGTGAAAAGTGTTACGGCTCCCTTTGATATAACATGTGGGTATAAGTGATGAACTCAGCATACTTTGTGAGGTGGAATTTTACCATAAATTATGACATACCCTCTGGATTTTGGTTAAGTAGTGAAAAATAAACTTATGGGTGTTCAGGCTTATCTGGATGTTGAAGAGTCAATTTTGGCTCAGCTAATTACGATGGTCTAACATTGGCACATATCAAGCACCTGGCCACATATTTTCTTTCTTATCCAACCAAACGATGCCACAAATAACATCTTGTTATCACTTCTTGAGTCTCTGTAACCCCAGGATGTTTAAACAACAGATGGTTGTGGCAAGCCTCCAAAATCTCTTTTGATACTTCCTCAGTAGATACCCACAATTCCCTTGATAATAATCTCTTTTATTTGTAACAGAAGTCCATAAACCTAGTGGAAGTTCCACTGAAAAGTTCTTTTCAGAGTGCTCAGCAAATATTATTCCTCTTTTTAAATGGCTGATAGGAATTATATTTATTCCTTTAGCCCATCCATTCAAGAGCATAAAAACATTAAGTGGAAGCATAGTGATTGTTGGGATTTTGCCAAATTCTTCCATCCCCAAAACTTTTACCCCAAATATTCCGCCAATAATATTAGAGGGGGAACTCAATGAATCTAATTTTATTAAGTCTAAAAAGAACGATCATGATTATCACAATCAGGTGATATCAGAAGATGTGATCGCTCAGTGATTGAAAAAATCTGACAAACTCCAAATTTCTTTGAAAATTATAAATAATCAATCCTTTCAATAATAAAAGATAGGTCTATTTACAACCCTATATTTACTATCTTTCATATCTTTTTGGAGATTCCCCAAAAGTAACTTTGAGACTTATCTATCTATTTCTGAAGTGCAATTCAAAACTTCAAAAAGGGGTGCTCACTACAGGGGGCTCTCTGAGTTACTCTCTTGTGAAAAGGTCAATCACTAAGATGGATTCTCCTTTTTTGCCTGACAAGTCTTAAGACCATTTGCAAGGCAGTATTTTACAATGGGTCCAATCCATTAGAACTGAAATTCCAAGAGTACCATCAGCGTTAAAATTCCGTGCTAACTTGGAATTTCATGGTCTCATTTTAAGCTTTAATAAAAAGTTTTCAAATACAGCCTGAGGCTTTAAGATACATAATTAATCAGATGCTTGATGGGGTTTTAATTCCAGGAATCTGTTCTACTCGATATTAGACAAATTCTGCACTTACAATGAGGGATTTATATCAAACTTTTCAATTGCCAGTGATTGGTACCAAGCAATAATTACACCATTTTGTACACCCTACTTTATACCACTTATTACAAGTAGTAGAAATACATCATCAAGGGATGCTTGATTTATTTGAAGGATTCCAATCCTTGATAATTATGTTTCTTAGTTCTTCAAGTCTGCCTTCAAGTTTAATAGAGATAATTGTGACGCCATTATTAGTAATCAAATCTTCTTAATGTAGTGCAACAACACCTTGTTCATCTTGATCTCAAAATATATACTTTTTGTTGACTCACAGTTAATGAAGCGAGCCCAGGAAATTCAGGTTGGATGGAGAACACCTTTTCCTGACTTTTTAGTCATAATCATATGATGGAAGAGGAAACTAAAAATCGCCTATTCTAATTGGAGAAATTGTATTTTGGAATTCAATATCAAGTTAGCTAAGTAGAAAACTTTGATGACTTTGAGCCCTCAGGGGGAACAAGGTCCTCCTAGTGTTGAAGGACCTCTTGGGCTACCTGGGGGTGAAGGGCCACGTGGAACTCCCGGTTCTAATGGACCTCATGGATCCCCAGGTGCTGAAGGGCCTCGTGGACCTCCTAGTGCTGTTGGACCTCGTGGACCCTCTGGTGCTGATGGTCATCCATGACCCCTTCAGCAGTATGACACCCTTTTAAGCATGATTGAATGATTGCGTGAGTAGTTTTCATAAAGTTTCCAAGAGGTGTAATTTAACTCCCAATGGGGTACCTATTGATCCACTGTTATCGCTCCAATACTTATCTGATGAATTAAATAATCTGGGTAATGGGCAAAGGATACTGATATACTGTTACAGGCTGTGAATCTAACATGATATGCTTCAATGAAGATTGAAACTTTAGAGCTTAAATACCATGCACAGCAGGAATAAATTTTTCAAGTTATTCGCAAATTGGACGAAAAAGTGGGGCATTCTGATCTAAATCGTCAGATCAATGAATTTTTACCAAGGCTGGTCTATCCTTAAATTCTTCCCAAGCTTTTGACTCTAACTCTTACGTCTTCAATCAATTGGAACAACCTGGTGTCCATTTTTATCAGCCAATGCTCCTATGAGTTTTAAACCTGTATTCAATGATAAGTACTCTCCTGGGGAAGGCAGTATCATATCCTTCCTTTAATTATATGAGAAGGCTCTTAGTGAGGCCACGGAACATCAAAAAATGAATTACTTACCAAATTGTCTTACTTGATTAGCCCAAGGTATCATGGTACCTCATTTTATGACTTGTTCTACTTGGTCCCAGGTTAAGGAAGCATTTATAATAAATTTGGGAGTGAACAAACATTATCCTCTCAGAAACAGCCTTTTATGGGCATACAGCCCCATCAAAATGAACCCATGAAGGACTTCACCCATCAATCTTATTGACAGGCTCAGACTTTGGTAGAATATGGCTGGTTAAATTTGTATGATGTTATTACTGTTGTTATGCTTGCTTTTACTTTTAGAACCCAGATTTGAGTCTATTTTATTAGCATAAAAAGGACTTCAGAAGTAATTTAGACATACAGAAGGCCTTGTTGGAATTGCCTCCTCACTTTGCTGAAAAACCCTAAATCTATGACTCTCCAAAACCCAAGCATCCTAAAGTATACGCAGTGCCTGAAAATGCTAGAGCTATTCAGTGTAGTTATTGTCTTAATACTTCCATACAGAAGACCATTATTATAAAAATGAAGCTGATGAATAGAAGAAAAAAGGCAAAACCAATAAGATTTACCATCTTGATAATAGTATGAGTATGCAGCAGGAACATCAAAACCCTGTAGAGTATAATAAAGATGAACATTTTTTAATCCTTGACCTCATTGTTGGCTTTATTCTCTCATTTTAAAAGTATAATCACCTATTGATTTTTAGTGAATCAAGTTAATGCCAAAGCTATTATTGACACTGGATTTCCTGAATATTTTTTCAGAATTCGGACCTATCAGGGAGCACCAATATTGGAAGCAGACCTGGCAGGTAGCACCAGTAAAGGCTTTTGTTATGAAGTTAGAATAAACAGGTGCACCAAAGGCTATCAGAACTAATACAACTGATTATCAAGACTCAGAAGTAATAAACACAATATAATAATTATAAATTTTGGAATTTGATCCTCCTTATTTTAAATAGTAAGGGATATCCATAGGAATAGTAGAGAAAATTCATATCACATAAGGGATAAGACTTTTATGTATCAGATGACTGATATGGATGATTATCAGATCTGATAAGTTCATTAACAAACAAGATATTATTTTTGTTAAGGTTTTAGCATTCTCAAATGCTAATTATACCTAGTTTGAAAGGAAATGATCTTGTTGTAAATCATACAACTTGATTGTAATATCAGGAAAGCGATTTTGAGAAGCCAATTCGACTAAAAACATCAGTGTACTGCACAGCAGAGTAAATTGGATTGAAATCAATAGTTCACCACACACAGGCAAGTTGTAAGATGAATAATATATAAAAATATAAATGATAGCCCAAAAGCAATAAAGCTAAATGGGAAAAAACCCAGGTCAAGGCTTTACCCAAAGTGGGGTAAAACCTGACAGAGCCCCCACCAAGCCTTGATTTAGGGTGACAGCATTGTTCAACCAGATAGGGTTTGGTTTTGAGAAATTTGATATTAAAGATGTGGAGGATGTTTGATCCACAACCACCATAACCATTCAGTCTATCAAAGCCTCCAAAATTATTTTAAGTAATTAAGCTACAAACAGGGCCAGACCAGTTTCCAAAATAATTTTCATGATGGTGCAACACATTTTTGAGATCAAAACATTATTATAAAAAGTTAGGCTATCTGGGATTGGGCTCATAAAAGGTGCTGATAACACTGAAACCAAAAGTGAGGCAAATTTGGATTTTGAGTCCATCCAGGACTTTGGGTATAAGCATAATTGATGAATCAAGGACATAGATTTGTTTTTGGTGGGAATTGTTGGCAGGCAATTATTCCCTCTGTTGAAGTTGAAGTTATATTTAGCAATTTGCTTTTTTTGGAATATGTCAGGGGTTTAGATTCTTCCACTTTCATAATTTGATAGCATTTTCAATTAATTAGCATGGTGGTTTTCAAAACACAACGGGGAAACCTAATGGTTAGCAAAATTAATATTTTTTGAAGTGGATTTAGGCCAATGGGAATCATGAGGATTGTTGGTTTATCCATTAGTATTATGGTAAATAATTGATCCTGAAACTTTTCTGGGACAGATGGAGTATCAAGAAAGGATAGAAACTCGATTAGTTGACAATTTGTTGGTTGATGGAAAGGCAATGCATCATTTGTATATTTTTGAATTGATCTTCTCTATTGGGACAATAAGGAAATTCATAGAATAAATAAAAGCTTGTAGTTGTAAATTGATAGGAGTAACCATGTACATGGGTGTATCAAAGCAATCAGTGATAAAAATAGATTTTGAGGGTTTAACCTCAGCTGATACATTGGGCATTGTGAGCTGGGGAGTTTTGATTTTGGCGTGTAGTTGAATATTTATAATGATTAGTCCAGTACTTGGAGCTTTACGAATTGGTAAAGGACATCATTGGATTGAAGATACTTCATAGCTTGAATAGTTTCTTCAGTATTGTTTTAAACTGAAGAGGCAGCTAACAAGGAATTTTTCTTCATTGTAAATAAAATCCAGAAGACAATAACCTTTGAATTGAGTGATTTTCTCCCAGGCTTTTTGTCTCAAGTCATCCCAATCTTTCTTGGTTATTAGTGCTTGTTCCTTGTAGTGAAGTATATTATTTATGTATCTCTTTATTTTATGATGATGGCAATATTGTTCATCTCTTTCAACTTTTTCAGCCATATCCAACAGGTCAAGTAAAGGTTTTAGTTGACTGGGCATTCTGAATTGTATTGGATGTTCTGAATCCCTGGAAAATGATTTTCTTTAAAGGTGTTATTCAAAATTAATGGATTTAGATCATTCCAAAGCAGATATCTTTACAGATCAGGGTCAATTAAATGGACGGTGTTCCCCATTAAAATATTCAGTGTGATATTATTGTCCATAATATAGTTGATTATTTGGTGTGACTTATCAGAATTTAGATAGCAAACACTAGCGGTGGAGTTCTCACTCAAAATAAATTAAGATTGATCAATTGTGGATTTCGCACTTAAATCTAACCAAGCTAGAATAGGACTTAACCTTTAGCATAGGTTCAGAGGTCCAAATAAATCTCTTAAAATTGAAACATAACCAACTCACAATGGTTCAGAGGTTCCCACAAGATGTTGGAATAAAACAACGAAGTTATTAGTTTTGTTGTAATAATGGATTCCAATTGGAATAATGATATTCAATCTTAAATGACCAAAAGGTAACTACGCAAGGCAAAATATGTAGTTGGACAGATGTGGTCATTCAAAAACTCTCTTCTTGAGTAGATCTAGAGTCTGAGGAGAAGTTCAACCTTGCAAAGATATGTCTTTGCTGAATAGCCTCAGAAGCAACCTGACTAAAAGCACCAGTGTCAGAATTTGGACCTATCATGAAGCACCAGTGTTGGAAACAGAGCTGTCAGGTAGCACCAGTAAAGGCTTTTGTTATGAAATTAGAATAAACAGGTGCACTGAAGGCTATCAGAACTAATACATCTGATTATCAAGACTCAGATTTAATAAACACATTATAATAATTATAGTTATTAGATTTTGGTCCTCCTTTATTCTAAATAGTAAGGGATATCCATAGGAATAGTAGAGAAAATTCATATCACATAAGGGATAAGACTTTTTTGTATCAGATAACTGATATGGATGGTTATCAAATATGATAAGTTCATTGTAAACAAGATATCATTTTTGTTAAGGTTTTAGCATTCTGAAAATGCTAATTATACCTAGTTTGAAAGAAATTGATCTTGTTGTAAATCATACAACTTGATTGTAATATCAGGAAAGTGATTTTGAGAAGCCAATTGAACTAAAAACATCAGTGTACTGCACAGCAGAGTAAATTGGATTGAAATCAATAGTGCACCACACACAGGCAAGTTGAAATATAAATATTATATAGAAATTTAGATTATAGCCCAAAAGCAATTAAGCTTAATGGAGAAACCCCAGGTCAAGGCTTTACCCAAATTGGTGTAAATCCTGACAAATGTAGTCTTGTCAAATTGATCAAGCATTTTGAATTAACGCCTGATATTTCACATTATGAAGAATACGGCACTGCAGGACCTCAAAGTACTCAACAATTGGAGCTTTTTTCATCATCCCATTGAAAGTTGGGAAATTACCTTTTATGGTACATGCAATTGTCCTTGATAAATAGTCTTATGACCTTTACATGGGGACTCAATTTTGTGGGAATTCAATAAAATTATTAACTACCCTGACTATTCTCTATCCTTTTTGGGGTATAGGGTTCCATTGCTTTAATCTGAACATGCTCGACATACTAGACGTCAGGTATGTCTGTTAGAGGTATCAAAGAGGTCCTATTACATTCAGTATCATGTTGAAAATCCTTTAGTAAGATTACCCCCTAATACGGCTGACATAGAATAAGGAACGCCTACTTTCTCCTCTCAGATTGTGATTATTCTGCCAATGTCTCAGGTTATTGTCAATACACTTTTAAATTTTTTTACTACCAAGGGCATTTATATAAAGTCCTAGGCATTTCAAACCCTTCTGCTAAATATATTTTGCCTTGTCCTGGAGTATTGGATTATGCATATTCTGGATCGTTACCTGTCCTATTGAAAAATTTTACCAATGACCCAAAAAATGGTAGATCAAAAATCCAATAGCCTATGTCAAATTTTTGCCCCTATTCTGAATTTATGACGCTGAACTTTTGGAAGTCTACAAGTCTTTGGGATGAAAACCAATCAAAAGATTATTACTGTGAGACCTGCAATAGGGAAACACTTTACTAAAGAATAGGAGAAACAAGTACTCTAATTATTAGAAAGAGTACTCTGATATATTTGCCAAGCATACTTACAATTTTGGTAAAATGAATGGAGTAATGCATACCGTTGAAACTAAAGATCACCCTCCTATTAATGCCAAACCCTACATAAGTCAAAAGTGGAGGAATCACAGGTCACCAAAGAATTACATCAACTATTAGAGGCTGGATTATTAAAACCCTCTAATAGTCCCTGGGCCTCACTCTGTTATTGGTGAAAAAGAAGGATGTCTCACATCGGGTGATTATGGATTATCGCAGGTTAAATGCAATTACTCATTAAAATAGATACCCTTTACCAAGGATTAACGATTCTCTCTGGTTGTCAAATGGCTCAACCTTTTTTGGCAATGGACTTTATTGGGTTTCCTCCAGATGTGCTTGCTGGTGATAACTCTGGAAAACCCAATATGATGGCTGACTGCAGGAGGCTGTGGTCAGCTGAGAGGTTAGGGGTGACTTTAGGCGCAAGGTTGGATGAGATTTTGTTCATTAAAATAAATAAGAACTTAAATAAAAGAAGATAAATATTATTTCCTTCTGAAAAAAGTACTTTATTAGACTGAAATGTATTGATATTTATAGGGTGCATGGGGACATGGTGCTTCAAGGATATTCGTGGCCCCATCTGTTCAGGATCTTTCTTGGCCTTCCAGATCGACCACCTGTTTTGAACCTTACTTGGATTTCTCTACCCTTGTAGCAAGATAAGTGGAAACACCACTTCACATGACTCGGGAAATGGGGATGTAAATATTTCCTGAAAACAGAGTAATTCAGGTAAAACCCCAGATTCAGTATACCAGCTGATAACATAGAGTCAAACCCCATTCTCAAACTTATTGGACCATTTGAGAGTTGTATCCCTCATATGAATGTAGTGACCTTCCCCCTGGACAAGGCTTTCACCTAAACCAAGGAGAATTCTGAAAGAGCACTCCCCAAGCCTTGTTCTAAAGGAGTAAGTTGTGGCTCATGGATTAAGGTAGATGGAGGACTCAAGTTTGGGGATTGTTAGGATTTTTCCCATATTCCTAAGCCTGCTAGATTACCTGGTGTCACTAGGGGAAAATTCCCAAAGGTAAAAAAAAAAAAAAAAAAAAAAAAAAAAAAAAAGTGAATCAGAAATTAGTTGGCCCGAGTTTCAGAGGAACTTTGTTTGGGGAATTTTGGGATATTCACCTAGTTGTATCCATTGGGGATCAATCCATATGAATACCTAAGATCTCAACAGGCGGAGTAGCTGCAAAATAGGGGCATCTGATAGTGATTAACTATCAGATGTACTTATTGGGGTCAGTCAGGTTTCATCACTGACTGATTAAGAATGAATAATGAGTTGTAAGGCGAGTGATGCCACCTGCAATTAGCGAGTCAATTGGTTGGTGAAGTGACCTGCCATAATGGGTAATAAGTCCCATTACCTAAGCAGGTCGCTAGCCAATTATGGTTGAGTTGCTTGGATTGAGAGGAAAACGTTAGGGACACATTTTCCAACTCTTTCCATTTGAGGTCTCAAGGATGTCCAATGACGGAATCCTAGTCAAGATGGGGAAGACTATTGCTGCTGAGATGAGGAAAGGTGATTCAATGACATTAGCTGCTGTTTCATCGAAGAGGTTTCAACCAAGGGTTAGACAGCCAAATCCCCTATTATATAATTCCCCTAGGATTTACTATAATAAAAAACACATTAAAAACATCATTTAGTAAAATATTATTAGCTACAGTAATATAGTCAATTTGGTGTATAGTTAGACTATCAGCTTCTATTTTGACGTTCCATCTTAAGGATATTATTGCATAAGGCAATAATTGTAAGACTCTCAGAGAGAATAGTAAAGATCTGAGTGGGCATCTAGAAACGAAGGAACCACAATCAAGGATAGCTGCTGACTGTGTGTTGGGCTGAAAGAGACTGTCACTGGGGTATCTTAATGAAGATTGGGTGGACAGGAATATAGGGAACGAATCTCTACAAGTATGACTTACAGAGTATTTATTTGGAAATACTAGCCGAAGTGTTGGGCCTAATAATAGTTCAAACTCAACTACAGATAATAGTATCCATACTATTATCAATTAATACATTCTAAACAACACAACGAAGTGCACAAGGATTTTGAACCTGTGCAGTAAAAAGGTTCCTGGGTTAATGACTGATAATCAACCACTAGAGTAAATTTTTACAAGTTGGTGCTCACTACAGGGGTAGTTGAGTAATGAACCTATTATAATGTCATATAAAGAAGATGTTTTTAATTTTTAAAATATGTTACTGAAGGAAGTAATGAAGATAGAACGTGAAGTGGATCACGTTCAGTGGCGTTCACCCAGCTCAGCAGTGGAGATCCAAGTGAAGCAAAATGAAGATACTCAAGTTCAGGGAAAAGGACTTTCAGCCTAGATATGGTTTATCTAGTGCTGCAAAAAACCAGTTTCACCAGACATCTACTTGAGATGAAGAGAGTCGGCAGGGCCAACCTGGGTTGGAATTGGGCCACTGTAAATAGTCCTAAGAAACATCAGGATCAACTCAGGTTGAAATTGGGTCTACTTTAAATAGTCCTGAGGAGAGAGTGTTTAGATGAGGCATTGGACGAAATAAGAAGCATATAATCCTGAGAATTGGATTGCTATACCAATGAAGAGATGAAGTCAAAATAGGAAATGATTGATTCAAGATAGTGGAGAAAAATCGTTTGACTTAATAACACTCAATCACTGATCAAAATGTTTCTGGAGATGAGTTCATCAATTCAGGAGAAATTGGATGAAGCTAGTGAGGCTAGAACGACCTGTGTAATTAAGGATAGCCACAAAAGCAGAAAATCGTTTTCAGGAGAAAAATGATCTGGACAATCGGATGAAACTGTTGGCTAATGAGATATGAAGATCCAAAAGCATCAGTTGTCAAAAATGAGATGAAATTAGGGCCTGTTGTACGAATTTACAATTGGGATTAAAGGCCTAATTCAGGAGAAGTGCCTAAAGTTGGCAAGTATAGTCTATACGTGAAGAAACAGCACTGCTGGTCATATAGTGAGAAAAGTCAATACTAATCGGTTTTATTGAGCCTAAGAGAAAATATTTGCAATGTTCCCAGCGGACCTCTGCTTCATAAAATGGTCATGTCCTGAGATTTTGGTCAAGTCTTAGAAGAGGACCACTGAACCAAATGATTGGTTAAATCTTAAGAGGATAATATTTTGAACCACGATAACTGGTAGGTTTAATTACCTAGGACCCAGTTTGGATGAAGGGTAAAGAAGGACCCTGAATTATTTTGTAGGTTGCAAGTCCCATTGCAAAAGAAAAATACAAAAAATATATAAAATATATAAAATATCGATTTTTATGGTCTATGAGTTTCAGACCTAAGAAAAGATGAGAAATCCTGATGGCAGAATGAAGGAAATTCCATTCTCAATGAGATAGAATTATCAGCCGGGGTAACTGAGAGCATCAACATATTGGTTGATTGAGAGCAACTCGCTGATCTGTCAGAAGGCCAGCAAGAGGAGGTGCTCAAATTGTTCAAAAGGTATCAGAGAGTATTCGCCCAAAAATGATCATGATTTAAGATGCACAAGAGATGTGATTCACAAGGTCGATACTGAGAAAAATCTGCCAATCAGGATGAAATGAGATAACCAGCATGAGTTGCCAAGATACAATCTATTAGAAGATTTATTTGGGACTTTGCCCGAAATAGCTGAGCCATTATTCCATTTATTGAAGGATCTGAAAAAAGGGTTTGTATGGAATGAAGAGGCCCAGGACTCCTTTGATGAGCTAAGCCAGTATTAATAGATTTGTTGATTCTGAAATAGCTGAATTTCGATTGGTAGTTTATTATTCAAACTGATGATTCATTGATGGCAATTGGCACCATACTAAGCCAAGTAGACGAACCTGGAAATGAACATCTGGTGGCATATGTGAGCTAGAGTCTCAGATGATTAGAGGAACTACACTAAGACTGAGTGGGATTGCCTTGCGGTCATTTACACATGTAAGCAGTTTTGGGTGTACATCCACGGAAAGCACTTTAAGGTGGTAATGGACCTCTCTTTGCTGCATTGGCTGCACAAACTTAAGAGAGCCAGAAGGAAAACTGACCCAATGGGCACTTAAGCTCCAGGCTTATGATTATAAGATTGCCACTGAGAAGGTGCTTCTCACCAGAACGTGGATGGCTTATTGTCATTACCAATGGTCCAGATGGTATACCTGTAGGCAGATGAGCTATTACAGAGAATGGTCGAAGGAAAAATTGGGGATGAGCCCCAAAAAATCCAAGGTGCACTTTGGAAAGCGATGGAAAACACCAAGACTATGGATGGACAAGTATTAATGATCAATGGGAAGCAGTTATTATTCCTGAAACCATCGGAAAGAGCAGCTATAATGCAAGCAGCTCACAAGGTTGTTGGGCATGGAGGCCTGAGGAAAACAACCAACCATATTTGCCAGTTTTATTACTGGGAATCCATCAACTACAATGTCGCGGATTATCTAAATTGTTGCATGTAGTGCCAGTTGCACAAAACACAAAAGAATACAACTGGATACTGACTGGTCCGCCCTGGATTTGCCTGGCACACAGTGTCCATTGATGTGATGGGACCACTGATGATGAGCACAATGGGAGTCAAGTACATTATAGTTGCTATTGACCATCTGAAGAGATGGGTCGAGATGAAGGCCCTAACAAAAGTAGACGCTACCAGTACTGCGAGGTTCATCCTGGATCAAGAAGTATACTGGCATGGATGTCCGCAGGTCCTGCTTAGTGACAATGGGACCAACTTCACGTTTCATATGATCCCAAGTTTAAATGAGATAATGGGAATCCAATGAGTCATGTCAGTACCTTACCAGCAGGAGACAAACGGACTGGTAGAAAGGGTGAATGGAACGCTGGCCATGACGCTGAGGAAGCTAGTCACAGGGAGAACTTCCGCGTGGGGAACATACCTGAGTTTGATGATGTTTGCCTACAATATTAGTCATTATATGGTGATGGGAAAGACGCCATTTGAGTTTTTATATGGAAGAAAGGCCACGTTGCCACCGATTTTATATTCATTGGTGGAACCTATGTCAGGGATGAGTACTGAACAATAACTGTTCTGACTGATGAATATCCTGATCAATATGCAATCACAAGCATTTGATACAACGTTAAAGAAAAGGATACAAGCAAAATTAATGGACGATATGAACCAACTGGCCTTAGCAGAATATCAAATAGGAGAAAGAGATGCCTATTGTGATATGCATGGTTTTGGATGAAGGAACAAATTAGATGTGTTGTGGTTGGGTCCATCTGAAGTGATCGCCAAGATGGCGACTGATGCTTACTCCATCAAGAATCTCTTGGATGGAAGAGTTGTGAATCAAGTCCACGCTAAGTATCTAAAGTGATGGATTGATGAAAAAAGGTAAAAGAGTTATTAAGGACTGATTAACCATTAAGTTGGTCATGTCCTGATGATTAGGTCAAGTTCAAAAAAAGGACCTCTGAACCAATCTAGATGGTTAAGTCTGAAAAAAAGGACCTCTGAACCATAGAGAATTGGCAGGCTTAAGTACCCAGGACCCAGTTTGGGGAAAAAAATAAAAAGATGGACTGCTGAACTGAAACAAGGGTAAGTTACTTAGTGAAAAAAGAAGCGTAAGATAAAAAATTGTTAAAAGATATTGGAAAAAAGATTATAAGCTGCACAGAGAAAAAGACAATATAATTATATAATTTTTATTTTTATTAACTGTCCTCAGTATGGGGATGATTCCGCCTATGTCACCTCCTGGATGTGGGAGGATGGATCATGGTAGGAAGGAACAGCCCGTCGAAATCAATATGATATTGGATGCTAGCAAGGGCTAGACCTACACAAAACCACATTCTTTGAGTGGATGCAGAGCTCTGTGAGAAAGCGACTCGGGAAGGGAAAATTGGGATTTCAGATGAAGCCAATCGCGAAACCCCAAAGTGGGGAGGAAAGCAACAGTATAAGAAGAGGCAATCAGTGAATAACCCTGAGTAATTCCAATATGGTACCGGAGCCAGAAGATTAGTTCTGAGCGCCTGACAACGGGCTTCATCAAGAACACCAGACATGTGGGCCAGCAACAAACAAGGGATGCTTAACGGGGGTTGCCAAATCATGCCCCCTGTCAACTCCATCAGCAGAAGATACCGATGGGAAGCGTCAGAGAAGATAGTCCTGCAGGGAGTGGATTGCATCCTGCAAGAAATGACTATGGGCTTCTCAAAAGATAAAGCTGAATGAACGGTGGAACTGAAGGCAAGGATGGAAGCTTCGTGGACCAACTTCAAAGAACTTGGCCAGCAAAGCAAAGAGCATAAGCATCGGTATTCTGATTCAGGATGTTATCAAGATCAGAGGGATTCAGCGCTAGGGTCAAAGCCTAGGTGACTTGGTCCTGAAGTTCAGCGTAAGGGAGCTCAAAGTGTATACCGTTACCAATGGTGAGCTTGGAGACCAGAACAGCGGGTTTGTAATATTGTCTGAGTCAGAAGAGGAACTCAGGGAGTGGGTCTGACCTGGAAAGAAATGAGTGATCAAGAGCAACTGGCATAATCTCCAGAACACCTATGACAATGTCCAGAGCATCAGCAAAAGGAGCCAAATCCAGCAGAGTCTTGAAATCCAACTCTGGAATCAACAGCAGATGAAGAATTGGCTGATAGTCGTTTAAAATGATCACAAGCCTGGTTTCAGAGGGATTAGTTACCATTTCTGGTAATTCGATGGAAGGACTAGCCGCTGGCGCCAGACTAGGCTTATGAGTCTGGAAAATCTCATAGAAGAGGTTCCACCAAGCATCCCGACTCATCTTCTGGGAATGATGGAGGTCTTGATCAGACCAACTATTCAGAGGCTGCTTGTATTGTGACTCAGAATCTGACTTGAGCTGGATGAGAGGGGGATGTCAGACTTATATGGAAGTTGATATCATGTACTCTACAATCCATTAAGCTCCAATTTTGGGGAAAATAATCTCAAAATTAATGAGATAAGCTCTCCAAGGGAAGAATTAAAAACGACTTGAGCAAGAGGTTATGAAAAAATAACAAGGGCGAATAGGAAAAAGTATTTTTAATTGAGCCATGAAATAAACATTGATGGCAAGAGTCTCCTGTCTAGGATGAGGAGAAAATCAGGAAATCAAGGATGTCTGACCAAGAATCCTGAATATGACAGTGGGTCATATACCCTGACGGGGGAAACTGGATCCCAGGACTAATATTGTCACGAGTAAATCGATCAGCCTGACATGACAGTAGGTTGTGGGGACTGCGCTCTGAGAAGGCGGTAGCAAGGGGAAGAGGAAGAACGCCATATGCCGAAGGTCATCCCGAGCAGCGTTGAGTATTGATGAGTGTACTCCGTTTGAACTAATGAAGTTTTCAACCAAGTGTCTGAAGCGGTGTTCTCATGCCCTGATCCTTTTCTTGCTGGAAATCTGGGCAAGAGGGGGATGTGTTGGGATTTTTGCCCATATTCCTAGCCTGCTAGATTACCTGGTATCACTAGGGGAAAATTCCCTGAGGCGAAGTGAATTGGAAATCTGTTGGCCCAAGTTTCAGAGTAACTATGTTTGGGGGATTTTGGGATATTCACCTGGTCATATCTGTTGGGGATTTTGGGATATTCACTTGGTCGTATCTGTTGGGGATTTAGATGAATACTTAATATCTCATTGGGCAGAGTTGCTGACAAAATAGGGGCATCTGATAGTGAATAACTATCAGGTGTATCTTTTGGGATTGGTCAGGTTTCATCAGCAACTGATTGGGAATGAATAGCAAGTTACGAGGTGAGTGATGCCGCCTGCAACTAGTGAATCAATTGGTTGTTGAGTGAACTGCCTTAATGGGTAATAAGTCCCATTACCTAAGCAGGTCGCTAGCCAAATATGAAGGTTCGCTTGGATTAGAGGAAAATGTTAGAGACACATATTCTGACTCTTTTCATTTAAAGTCTTGAGGATGTCCAATGAGGAATCCTAGCCAGGATGGGGAAGCCATTTCTGCTGAGATGAGGATGGGTGATTCAATGGCAACAGCTGCCAATCTATCAAAGAGGTGTCAACTGAGGGTTAGACAGCTGAATTCCCCACTATATATTCCCTAGGGTTCACTATAATAAAAAACAGCATTTAGAAAAACAATAATAGTTAGAAATAGATAATAAGAGTTATTTAGCTCTAAACTATCCATTCATTATATAGTTAAGCTATCATCAGCTTCCATTGTGCTGTTCTGTCTCAAGAATATTATTGCTGTGTGCAATAATTGGAAGACCCTTAGAGAAGAGTAAACATCTGAATGGGGATCTAGAGAAGAAGGAGTCACAATTGGAGATAGCTGCTGACTGTGTGTTGGGCCAAAGAGACTGTCACCAGGGAATCTCAGAACATATAAGAGGACAAGAGGAAGGGAACAAATCCCTATGAGTACAACATTACGAGTATTTAATTGGGAATACTGGCCGAGCATTGGGCCAAAATGTAATTTTACCAAAACTACAAATAATAGTATCCATACTATTATTGATTAATAATTCATTCTACTATATAATGCAACAAAGTGCACAAGGAAACCAAACCTGTGCAGTAAAAAGGTTACTAGGTTGCTTGCCAATAACAACCACCAGTAAATTCTTACAAGGTGGAAATACTAGCACTAGAGGAGATGGAAAGGTTTGGTAGTGGCTTCAGTGCTGGAAATGTAGTTGGGCCACGGGAATACAGGGTTACAGCTGCTGCCATGCTAGGCAGATCTAAAACTGCTTTTTATATTATCTTGATAGCTTTATTAAAAGGGCTTGTGATGAACATGAGAGGGTTTTTTATATATGTGGTTTGAGATTGTGAGCCCCATCATTTGGTATTATGACCGCATAAACTGTCAACTCCTCTTTATAAAGACTATAATTCGTTGTTGCTTGAGAAGCGGCAAAATTTTGACCATGGAGCATGTCAGCTCCTTTTTTTAACTTATATGAATAATTGGAGGCAAATGGAAATTGTGGTCCATGTTCAAGAAATGTGCCTTTTCCAGTAATGAACACGCATATGAAAAGAAAGCTTTGTAGTGGATGCATACATGAAGCAAATGAATAAATACAAAAAATAACAAAGAAACTAAAAAATGAAATAATATATCAGATGGCAGGTGAAATGAAGGGGGTCCACGCTCCACTGTAACAAAATTAATATTGCGTTTGACTGACCTATGTGAGAACCAAGTAGTCCCAAGTTATCTCAGGCCGGATTTTGTAGATTTCAATGGCCACCAGAGCAGCCATGAATCTTTATTTAAAATGTGTTCTTAATCTCTGTTTGTTGGAAATTTTGCCAGCATGAGGGGGCATGGAGGTGGGTGCAAGATGAACCTTATTGCCTCATCATGTTCTTAAGATGGAATAACTATCTTTGGGATTTTAAGGTAATCTAATAATACTGAAGGAAGTGAAAAATTAGAATAGTACCATCACAAGTGAGAGCACCGGCCTCTAGATAGGGATCTGGGCTCAACAAAGTCTGCGGTGCTATTAAACATGACAACATTGTAAATAACATTCTAAGTTGCAGGATATTCTCAAATAAGACACCACAAAGGAGAAGATCAATTTATAAAATATTGCAAATGATAGTATTATAAGGAGAGATGAAGCGCATCATATAAAAGATGTTTCTAATATATTTTACAAAGCCTTTTTAGAAATTTTTTAATTCAAGACACACTCTTATGTAGATTTTTTCAGCGTCCAATCAATAGGAAAATTAAAATTTATTCTAGACCTTGGGAAATTTAAGAGCTAAAAAATAGCGATGAGAGAATTGGGGTCACTGAAAAAATTGAAATATCTTGCCATAGGAAATAAGATATAGGAGTATAATATTTGGGTTGGGAAATTTAAAGGAATTATGTATTAATATTGAATGTTTAACCAGAGAACTTTATGCCAATTTGACGATTTAGTTGATGCTTTTACTACATAATGGCCTAATCATTTTAACATAAAAATTACTATGCAAGGTGTGGATAGGCTTAGGCAAAAATTGAGAATATTTTATGATATAATTATAGTTTTTCTTATGATGGGGAGTTTATTCCAACTTGATTATTGACTTTTTTTGGTAAGAATTATAACTTTCTGGGAATGTTTTAGTTGATGTTATACCTAAAGGCAAGAGTGACCATGAGAAGAAGGCCTTGATTATTCAAGGGTAACACGTGTTGAGGGCTCACAACACAGTGCCTGGGCCTACATGACACCAAGTCTTTTTCTTTCTACTGAAGGGCCAGGTACAGCCTACATGTCACAACCCACTCAGCCTACTTAAATTTCTAACACCATCAAAGAAAGTAGATTTCTTGTCATAGATACCTTAAATATTACTGAAATGTCTGTTAAATCTACCGCTGACTTTACAATTCAGTTTCAGAAAAGAAGAAAAATTCAAAAATACAGCAAAAGTCAATTAATTGGTAAACCCTATTTAGAAAAAGAGTTATTAAAGTAGTTGGAATATAGTTCTATTTATGTCATGAAAGTCCTTAACATGGGTGACCATTCAACAGTTTATCCTTCAAGAATTTAGTGAAGCTGAAACCCATGACAGACATTGATTATGATATAATATACTGAACAGCTAAGTTTGGCACAACGTGTGCCTAAGGAGCCTATTCTTCCTCATCTATTTCCATATGGCAGAAGATTCTAAATAGCTCTAACAGTAGTCTTAACAATGACAATATGGTTTAATGACTAACCTTTAGTTTATCAAAACATTGAAAATTCAACTAAATTAACAGCAGAATGAGATTTATAAACACCACGTTCCCTTATATTTAATGACAAGTTTTTTCCACGCTAGTAATGGACCTGTATGTTAAAGACAGACCAATATATACTTAGTCCAATATACATTCAAGTAAAGGGCATAAAGCAATTTTAATATTTTATTAGCATAGTTGAAGGATCATCCTTGAGCGCAATTAAATTCAAAGGAATTTAAATTGCAGAGCATTAAGTTGTATGAACTATGATAATTGTGAAAATACTCATTATTACAGTACTTGAGATCTTTGTTTTTAAATAGTACAATAACATGAACCTTGAGAAGTCTGTGTTTTAATTGCACCATTAAGGAGAGTTAGTACTTTTTAGGGAAACCTCAATTAATCAGGGTCAAGCAGGGCTAACTTATAGCTGAGAAAAATTTTTGAGCATCAAACAATGCTTTCATTACTACTGTAGGTGCATTTGATTATCAAAAGCTTGCTGATATAAAGCCATAAAATAAAATGAACTAGATAGTTATTTAAAAAATGTGGAGGAATTTAATAAAGTGAAACTACTACAGGTATCAAAGGAGAAGACAATAATTGGAAAAAAGGTACTAAAATACCATGTCCATAACATATAGACTATATATAATGGAAAAAGAAATTATCAAAAACATATGTTATCTCACCATATACATACTGTTTTTAATGGTAAAAAAACCTTTAATATTCATTAATCTTTCTGGTGCAAAAGAAATATGGAAAGCAAATATATAATAAATTAACAAAATGCTGGCAGATAACAAGAAAATAACTTCCTTTCAAAAGAGTTCATGAAGAATTAAAAATGTTTTGAGGTAGAAGTATCTTTGGCAATGAATCTGTCCAGATGCTACTGGAAGGTAAGTCTCTCACTAGTAGTTTGGAAAAAGGGCTTTTTTATTTTTTATCAAGTACTATTGACAAACCAGGATTACGCAGGGGCTCTTTGAAGCCTTGCAAAGTTTCAGCATTCTATGAACTGCATCTTTGAATAACTAATTGTCTTTCATTTTTATTCCACTTGGACAATATTAAAGTAACCATACATACTTTTTAATATTTTCAAAAACTTTGAGGAAGTGTTGACCAAACTTTAGAGCATTTAACATGAAACTAATGAGAAAATTGCTCCTTACTCAATAAATTAGAGCTTATCAGCAAGGTAATAAACTACAATGAGAACTGCTAAAAGAAAAATATGATCAATTGCGGCTTATAAGGCCACAAAATTTTTATTGTTGTTTAGGTCTCCTTAAGTTAATAATATTATTTGTTGTTTGTATCATATGTTAGACTTAGAAGACCTAATTTCTTACTTTTTGACCAAATGATCCAAGCTTGAGTGGTAAATTAAACTTAGTAAATTTCTGAAGGCCTGAAAGAAAATTTTTAGACGCAAAGCTTAACATACCTAGATCTCAAAAAATATAGTTTAGTGTTATATTTAGACATCAGTATTAATGGGCTTAAAGCGATACTTCTGCAACTGACAGATGTGGTATTGACTAATCTTTTTAATTCTTCACTGAAATAGAGAAAACTAAAGTTCATGGAGAGGTAATGCCTTATAGTAATCAAAGATATCATGAAATTCAATCCTATTTGTATGTAGTACGCTTACAAGGTAATGAAAGATTACACGTCAATATGCTGGTTTAGGAACCTCTAATATGGACATACAGCATTCCTAATGGATGGAAAACTCTGGGCTACAGCTTTTGATAATATAATGGATTGGAAATATTCTTTTGAACAAGTAAAGTTATTAAGACTTTCAGTGTTCCATTTTTAAGCTCACAAAAGCGTTTTTATATATGACCTTACAGAATTATTAAGGAGTAATTAATAAAATGGACGAGATAAAGGCAGTTCTAAGGAGATTATTAAACATTATAAGTAAATTGAAAAAAGGTTACATTTGTTAATATGTTTAAATAGCTCCAGCTATCTCCCTCCTTGTGATCTCATAAATCTTGTGCTGGAATCATACCAGCATGTTTGCATGACCAGTTCATAAGTAATATGACGTAATTCAATAGCATCTATAGCGGAAACATTCTCATATATTATGAATCATATCTTGAACTGTGTGACATATGTACAAGTTTCTATTTTTGAAAAGAAAAAAGAGTATATGCTAATACTAACATTAGTCACTTCCACAATGTGACTACTGATGTGGTTGGGACATCTCTACATCCTAAGTTGAAACAAATTTGATATTGTTTCAATAGACCACCTTAAAAAAGGAGTCAAGGTCTCAGCAGTAAAAATATACCTTTGTGATTAATTGCACAGTTCTTATATAGTTAGGTCATCGAAAAATAGAATATCCTCATATACTTCTAACAAGAACTTACAAGAATCTTACATAAGTAATCTAAATTCTTATGGCCTGTTAGGATGTGTTGAAATAGGCGCTGTGGCGTCATATTTCAAGTGCACAGTTCAGTTTTCGCAATGGCCAAAGGTAATCTGTTGATGACAAAAACCTTAAAAAACACTGATGAAAAATTTGATCTTTAATTTTTGATTTTTAAAACCATAATAAAGCACACTGTAATATTTAGGACTCACAGTGACTTAAGGGCTCGTGAGTTGGTAGAATTTACTGCGGATAGGCTTCATGAGCTACTATCAGAACAAGATAGCGTCCAAGATAAAGTTCTTTCAAGACATGCCACAATTAATCCCACGATTCACATTAATGCAAATTATTGATAATTGAGTAGCAATTAAGAATTACAGGTTAGTTGCATATTATGAATAAAAGAACAGGAGACTAATGTCTAGGACTTGTGGAGTCTAAAACATTCAGAGTTTGTAATGACGTATAATCTAACCCTACAAAAGATTATAATTATGAGTGTTTTATACACCTTTCTCCAAAAATTGATCTTCAACAACATGAATGAGTTGTTTATTGAAAAATCCATGCCCCCAAATAGGAAAGAGAACTTATTAAAGATTTAGGAATCATCACAAGTATTTTATTGAATGGGCTACTAGTTGATAGCCTAGTTGAGACTGTATCCCAAATCCCTGAGTCACAATTCTGAATACCAGAACAATGGTAACATGATAATCCAGAAGTCAACATGGGAAGATGAACACAGCTTGGCCCTCATACTGATGATAAGTGAAGGTCCTGATAAAGGAGTAAGAACGCTCTCTCCGTTGTAAGGCTCCCACATATCCTGTATAAATATAAAGAATTTTGATTTATAGTCAGTTCTAGATTTTCCTATTTTTGTTAGCGTGTAATTTTGCATTCCTTTCCATATTTATAATAAATAGCAATGCCGTTTGAGAACTAGGATATTTGACAGTAAAAAGACCCTAATTTTGAAAAAATACTTTGTAAATAACTTATAGAAGCCATTCGTCATTGAGAGACATATTAGGGAAGCTATAATATCCAAACAGGACATTTCTGGACAAACAAAAATCAACTAGTTGGCTTTATTATAACAGTGAAGCTAATAACAATGCTCATTGCAGGAGACCCAAATTTTATCTTTAACGATGATCACTAAATGTACAATATTTCTTGCAATGGTTTCCCCTTTTTATAGGGCGCAAAGTATCACCAGATGTATTAAACATCCTAATATGAAATAATACCCATAAAACTTGACTTTGTGGAGTCCTGAGCCACTTTTGAGTTCAACATTACCCGTTTCAGCCATAATTAATACTACTTTCAGTCCAACAACGTCAGCGGCACTATCCTGAAGCTTTTGGATGGGATCTACTACACTGAAGGCTTATCCAGTCTCTCTCAAGACATGGCATTACCTTCCTATATGTGGTGGCTTTATGGTAGATCTACATTGTCAACTAATGTATAGACAATACGGTAGCCCTACCTTTGCCTTTACTTACAGCCCACACTTCATCACCTCCTCCAGTTAGTAAGACTGCATCATCATGTGGTGTTATGACAATCAGGATTATTCAAAACCTCAACTCCAACCTTATCAACTTTTATGAGACCACTTCTGAATTTGCCCAAAGATATTGTGATGCAATCCAGGAAGTAGACACTTCAATTACAATGCCCAGAATCAGATCGCCCTATTTTAGCTCTGAGATTTTGGGTTACATGAATAGCTAACTTACTCACAAATTAAAAGGTGTAGTAACCAAAGTATGTGATTAAGTGCAGCATACCCTCTCCAAATCCACTGGTTAAATTCAGAATCTGGAGTTATCTCTAATGAAACGACTGAACCAAATGTAGACGGTATATAAAGGAATGCAGAACAATGTCAAAACATTCCTTAGCCACAGGAAGATAAGAGCCTTAGGCTCTTTGCGGGACCAAAGGGCCACAGGGCCATAAGGTCTCACCAGTTTGGTGGTTCAAATGGGCCGTAAGGTCCTTGCAGGCTTAGAGAGCCCCATGGTTTTGACGGAGTAGAAGGCTTGAGGCCCCAAAAAACTGCCTGGTCCCCCTATGTCTAGTACACCGCGCGCTGATCATTATGATGATCCGTGGAGAGGATACATATTGGTGAAGATTAGAGATTTGCATAAAAAATGGAGCACATTTCCAAGGATAGGGTGTCCAACCCAAAGGTCGCCCTTTCAACCTTAACATTACCTTGCTAGCATTGGATGAGAAGTTAAAAATATGCATGCGTTTAATAAAGTCACTAGTAAAAATCAACTAGTTAAAATAAACTTGTCCCACTCTCAGGAATTGAGTCAGCAATTATAGAGCTTTAATTTCTACTTTGAAATTTAGATGGAACAAAAGGCCAGTACAACACATCCTTGAGTAATGTGGGAATAATTAAATAGTTATTTAGATAAACAAAGAAGACTAATGGATCAAAGGGCTTCTGTAAATATGTTGAAAAGCGTCCTCTGAGCCAAGCTGTAGTGCTGATCTGGGAATAAACAGTTTTTTGCCTTTTCAGGCTCTATCTTTGAAACCAGTTTCAGAAGAGAGGTTCATACCCAGTTAGGAGAGTACTTTGACATTTATTGAACGCTTATGATAATGTAATTGACGAGGTCACAAAATTGCATAATGTGAAGCACATTATTCTTTCTCTTTTCAGAGAAGCCTTAGAGAAATTGACCCTCGCCTGTGTGACTGTCCAACCTGGTTGCAAGTCTATACTGCCTTAATTTAAGGAGTTTGGGCGTAATCAAACATTTAAACCAGAAACAGGCCTTCATAGGAATCTTCTTTAACAAAGGAAAGCCCTACGAGTTTCTATAGACTATTCTATTACAGTGCTCAATCAATGGCTACTAATAATTGTATTTCTCTATATGACGCCATCATCGCAGTCATCTCGTCTCATGAGTTCTTGCCTGACTGTCTAACTTCATATGATAATATTCAAGCAAAGCTTTTCGTGCATCCAATAATTCAATGAGGCTCTGAAAATCTCCTAAGGTTACGTTGTATGAGTTCTTGCCTTCCAGAAGACCTAAACAGACCTTATGTAACCCCCATCAAAATAAATGACAAGAATTTGCTAACTTTTTTTACTTCAAAGGTCGTTGTCACAACATGGACAAATCTTTAGGTGATATGCAGAAGAGGTGGAATGTGAACTGAGGAAAATTTAAGGTTAGAAGAAAGAGAGAGGCTCTTTGTGCTGAGAATTTCACCACTATGCCTCTAGCTAGGTATGTTTTTCCCTGAAAAGATTACCTCTTAGGATACTTAAATGAATGAGCCATCTATTTCTGACAAAAGACATTTGGCATAGATTACTATGCTTCTGAGGACTATTATATGTTCCTCAAATTTCTGCTATAGTTTGACAGCCTGTTTACTCATGGCGCATTAAAAGTTCACAGGATCCCATTCTTGCTACAATTAATAGCAGGTCAAAATGAAAGTCATCTTATCAAAATTTAATGAAGGAATAAAGATTTTTTAGCTTGCCACATTACAGGTAGTTTAAACCTACTGACCCTCAATGTATGATGTCTATTGGCCTAATCTGATTTCCCACTCAAGCTTAAAAATAGCTTTAGAAACCTCAGTGGTAGCCCTTGACAACACAGTTACAAATTACTATTGGGGACTAGATTCCTTTGAAAGTAAAATTATAATATTCATTATGCTGTAGCATTCATTTTCTTACTTGGGAAATGTGTTCTCCTTATATTTAAGATTAAAAGATTTGGAAACGTGTAGAGACCTGCACATGATTACTGAATACAAATGATAAGATCAAACAAATTGAATGTTATGTCCATTGTTCCCACAAGAAATCTTTACACCATAAAGTTGATGGAGTATAGGGAATGAACTTATACTCTCTGGAGCCAAAAAATAATTCCCCTAAAAGTATCAAATCGTAAGAAGCACCAGGGTGCATGTAAAAATCCCCCTGGATACTACTTGCGATGTGAGGTGTCAAAAACCCACCTTTTAAGATATCTAAACTTGCCTTGGAGTGCTTGATCCTACATGCACTAGGCCTATCTCTTTGCTACTATTTAATTTAACAGCTAAGACACATATGATGGACCCAGCACCCCATATTAACATATGTTAGGCAGCTTCTCATCCATAAGATTGATAATGTCTGTGAGTTTGAAGGTTCTGAAACATTGAGATAAGGAACCTCCCATAGGTGCATTAGTTGTGACTTCAGTTTGAGATGATATACCTCCAGAGCAAAGAAAGAAAAGTTATTATTTTATTGGAAGAATACGTCATTAGTTATCTACCTCCATATATGAAATAAGTAAAATTTTATTGGCTGAGTGGAACCACAACATTACTGAACAAGAATGCTTGGCTGTGATTCTTGCAATTATTTAACTTTGACATTATCTATATGGATCTCACTTCACTTTCTTCACCAATCATGTCTCTCTCAGATGGTTCCAACTGATGAAGGATTATATAAGAGGATGTCTAGATGGGCGTTACAAATACAAAATCATGATTTAAATATAATTCATTGTGCGTTTATAAATCACCAGGATTTAATGAGTTATCAATGATGCTGACCTTAGCTGTTACGGATCAGGAGGCACCTGATCCATTAAATGCTTTGGATCAGGTGGCGTTTGATCTGAACGTGGCCCTGATCCAAAAAGCATCAAACTCGGGAAGGGTGGAATTGAGAAAATTCGCCATCCTGAACCTGGATTGCTTTCACGGAATGACATTGGGCTTACACATAGCATGGATGGTGATCTCGTGGGATGATGAATCTTCACAAATGATGTGTTGGACGGTGCTCAAAAGAGCTTTTCTGAAAAGAAGCTTATTCCATTCTAGCAGTGCAGTATTTAGGGGAGGATGTTGCGGCCCTGAAGGGCAGTTACATCTTCTATGAGGAAAATTAAAATTGAATAAAGGAAAACTTGATTGCTAAAAATATTATATTTAAGAAAATATTAAGCAGATTGGATTGGAACCATGAGCTCAACCAGTGAGCTCAGTGTGGCGTTGGCGTCATTCTTAGCCCTTTTCTGGTCCCAGACTTTGCTGCTGATGTGCAGCGTCATGGGAACAGTGGTACAGGAATTGCTGGCAACGATGAGGCATGGTGGTCAGGTTTATAGATGGGCTTATTGCAGGCCTGTCCCTAGTTTGGTCAGTAATGTGGCTCTTATGGTCCAATTTATTTGTTGCATATTGGCACAAACCCTCCCGTTACATTAGCCATATTGATACCCTAAAAAGACCGCCTATATACTTTTATTGGCCTATCAGATGTTGGGAGTTGGAGACACTGGAAATTAAGAAGGAGTTGCAATTTATAACATAGGACACTCAGATCAAGTATGTGATGATATAAATTTGTTGATAAAAAATGGTTGCCTTATGTAAAGCTGTCTGCGCAGTCTGATGTTATATGTCATGGAGCGTTCTGATGATAATTATACTGCATTGACACTCATGGTATTTTACCATCCATAACATCAGCCAGAATACCTCTAGTACAGCCAACCATAATATGGAATTCAAAAAGAATAGGGCAACCACGTCACTAGCCTGAGATTCTCAAAATCAGGAATTATATCACTAAATATCTGGAGGACTTATTAAATTCACAATTGAAATTAATTTTTTTGGATCCTAAATTTTTTTATTAAAAGTGGAAAGGGGAAAAATGAGGCGACAACATAACCTGTTGGGATCTGCTGCCTTATAAGCTCACAAAAACAGGGTCAGAAAAAATTGCATTTGCCATCTGGTGATATTTATGCAATTTGACTGCACCATATAGACACCCCCAAAATTTGTACCAATGCTAATTCAAACCTTATTAGCCTAGGAAAAATGGCATCAAATTCTATTGTGAGAAACTTTTTTCTGCCACAATTGCGCTTGGCACAACAATGACACCTCCATTGGACAGCAGGTTGCGCCCACAGCTAGGCCACATGTGTGGTCCCATTGAGTGGAAAGGGTTTATTGCGCCTATACCTGTTGAGGATAGGCTTATATTTGCTGAAAATGGAGAAAATGGAGTTTGGGTTTTTCAAAGCCTACAACTAGCTTGATTTACATTTTTGGATATTGACTTAGATTTATCAAAAGAACTTGAAACATCAGAGGCAACCTATTGCAGGTGATAATTGCTGCCACCCCTCTGCTGATATTGGCCTCTGGCCACTTACCAACACACCCCAAATTTTCTGTACCAACTCCTAGGTAATTTTAAGAGGGAGAGAGGCGCTATTATCAAGGGTTACACCATCACCAACTTCTCATCTACCACATTTGCTAAATCGCCCAAGGTTACAAGAGGGACAGCCTTTTTCTCCTTCCCCTTCTTGGTGCAAAATGAGAATTCCTTTTTTTAAGACACAGTGTTGCTCCCCATGGCTTACCTTAACCTTATCTTTTTGAACCAGGGAATCACCACCCCTGGGAACATGAGCGAGATCACAACATTCTTGTGCCTTTAAGTGGATTGATTGCCAATATAAAGGCAACTTTCTAGGGAGGGTGGTGAGCGTCTAGGTGTGTAATGTTGAAGACCTTTACCAACTTGCAGCAGTTTGAACATTGCAGAACTGGCCAAGCATTTTTATAGGATGAAATCCCTTCCAAGAAACCAACTATTTCACTGAGCTACATGATTTCTGTGACGCCAGAATGGAATCCACCTCTGCTTATAAGCCCTTTTCAAAAAAGGTTCTGGGACGGCAAGTTCCTTCCCCTAAAGAGGAATACCTGAGAAGCATGGAAGACTGAGTGCTGCTTCCATTGGCTGGGATGGCCAGCCATAAAGAAAATTTTCCAAATGCTCCTTCACCACGTGAGGACCAGAATGAATGTTACAAAATTTCTGTAAGGGAACAATCATATGTAGGTGTCACATATTGAGTATACCCAACAAACTTACCTTAATTTCATGAGTAGGGAGGCACTTGCAGTCCCTGAACCAATTGTAATCACTTACCGCCTTAATTGGGTGCTCTCAAACCAGATATTGGGTACACCAGTCTGCTGCAGATGCTCCTCAGCGGCAGGTACTTCAGGGAGAATTCAAGGACCAATAAGAAATGAGGGTATACCCAGGGTAGCCTCATAGGGTGAGAACCCCATTGACAAATGGGTGGCGTTTTGTACGCAAACTGCACCATGGGAAGATCATTGGCCCAAGTATCCTGCACAGCGGAGGTGTAATAGTGGAAATATTATTTGAGGATATGGTTTTTCCCTCCAACTGTCCTTTGGACTGGGTATGGTATGCCATGCACTGGCACAGCTGAGTTTTTATGGATAGCCAAGATGGCAGACCATAATGTGAGTCATAAACTGAGGTCCCAGTCATTTAAAACTTCTGGGGTATGCTGAACATTTGGAAACATGGCAAACAAAAAGTTGGGTCATCTCCTTAGAGTCAATAGCTTATATACAAGTATTAAAAAGAGCTCTTGTAAAGAGGTCCATGATCACTGTTAACTACTGGCGGTAATGGTTAAGTTCATCTAAGCTGTTTGCAGAGGCTTGGCACTACTGGGCAACGTATAGATGATATGAAGATCGCTGATCCTTTATAAATAATAGTAAAGTAAAAAATAAGAAGCTATTTCTTTGGGATACTACTTTATTATATATAAAAATAGCGGAAAAATACCACTAAACCTTCTCAGATATTTTCTTATGAAATCCTCAACCCTTCACTCCTAAAAAACCCCTCACCATTCTCTTTCTCATCTTTTATTCTTCAGTATTCTTGGTCAACTTTACCCTTCAACACAAGCTAATCCCAAATATGCTACAATTTTAGGGGTTTCTCCTCATTATTGAGGCTCTGGTGGAACTCACTCTATTCGCCTAAATATTATCACTTCTGTCAACTCGCTTTGACTCAACATAATTCACTACTTAAATCTTGAGGCTCACCTTGACTAATAAAATACGGTCTGCCAAAAGTATATATGGTTTATTGTACAGTCATACCAATTTCTCAACAACCACTGTAAATGTGTAGAACCCACTGGAATGGTGAAGCTCAACAATGAAGTCAATGATACAGACGTCTACGGACCTTATGCCTACTGCAGGGGATTGAGGAGGTTATTCCTGCTCAATATGTCCAACTTAGCGCGTGCACATGACATGAAGTTGGCGATGCAAACTGGTATATCAAAGGAGATCCCCAGCCAGTTGAACGCCCTCATTATTAAATCAAGGCACTTTTTATGTCCTGGGTGCCCAAGCAAATGAGGAGATCGTATTGAGTGGCGATTACTTCATCCCAGAGTTGGGGAGGCACACATAAATCATAATTCTGAGCAAAATATGTCCTCCATTATCAAGTAATGAGTAGCTTGTGGCTCAGAAAACTTAACTGTTTGAACAGCTCCAGCCCCTCCAAGCAGGAGGTCTGACTTACTATTACCCAAGTTACCAATGGTTCATCCAGATCACAGTCAGTACTAGAAATTGTGGGAGGAACAATGACTAAAATTTGGGTGGATGGTATTACTGTTGTCAACTCTTGTGTTTCCTTCTCCTTTGGACTCAGGAAGGTTGAAACTCATTAGATCAGGAATATTATTCATTACCCTCTTTACAAACTCATACTTAAAATTAAAGCTGCACAAATTGCAGAAAGTTTGAGCCTGTGGTGCTCCAAATCTGGGGGTTTAGGAAACACAATAGGGCTTGGTGGTCCAAGTGGACAACCACTTCATGTTGAGCGCCTTTAAGAATGTACCATCAGTTTATGATTGACCATGACACCGCAGAAAGTCTTGTCACATATGTCCCAGGATTGTTCCAAGGTGATAACTTATGCAAGAAGTAGGCGATGAGATGTTCTTCCCAATTGTGATCTTAAAACAGGACTGCTCCCACTGCAGAAACTGAGCCAACGGTCTACACAATAAAAGGCTAGAAGAGATTGGCATGTTTGAGGACTGGATGCGCCACAAAAAATTCCTTGATAGCCTCAAATGTGTGCTAGAACTCTGCTTTCCATTTAAAAAGAACATTCTTCCCCATCTGGGATGAAGAGGCACCGCCAGCTTCTAGAAAACTGGCAAGAAATTTTTTCAAGAAAGTAATTGCTCTCAAAAACTACACCACTGATTCTATATGGTGGCGTGGGCCAAGAAAGAATTGCCTCAAGTTTTCTGGGTTGAATAGCAAAACCATCCTTCAAGACCAGGCTACCCAAGAAAATGACATCTTCCCTCTAGAAATCTTTTTTGGGCTTTACAAACAAATAAGCATTCTTCATGCCTCCAGTTCTACTTCCAAGTTCATTGCATGCTGTTCAAGGTTGGGTAGTGAACCAGGTTATTGTCAATGTGCGCCATTTCGCATTTGAAGCGAAGATCACCCAGCACATCATCAATCATATGCTGGAAGTTAGTAAGCTCCTTCTTAAGGCCAAAAGGCAACACACAAAATTGAAAACTTCTGCTTGTTATAAGACTATCAGCCACCCCTGACCTTCCGCTATTCAGATTTATATGTATGGATTTCACCAGGTTGATCTTTTAAACCCCAAGAATTAAGCAATTTACTGATTGTTGGTTTGCTTGAAAATTAATGGATAGGAACAAGAATGGGGAAGTTATTCACTTGGACATACTATACCCATGGTCAAAAATACCATCAGACTTCTTAGCAAAAATGATTGCGGAAATTATGGGAGAGAATTTCCGCATAATCCACCCTTCTTGCAAGCATGTCATCTACAAAACCTCCAGGGACTTATCCTTTTTTCTCTATGTAAGGATAAAGAGAAAGTTTAAATTGGTGGGCTAGTTAGGGTAAGCTGAGGCCTCCGCGTGGCGCAACCTTGGAAAGCCTATGAAAACATGGATGAGTAGCTAACACCAGAACCTAGAGAGGCACATTGGTCGGGTCCTGTAGTGGCCTGAAAGAAATGCGGGATGGTTGTGATGACTGTACCAAACTGTCCTTGCGTGTGTCTAACACTCCCTGAGGGGAGAATATGGGCAGGAAGGGGAGGTATAAGTCAGGCAGGGCGCCTGTCAAACGGCCTCCCCATGAGTTGGGGTTGTGTGGGTGCGGACCCCAGGACAAGGGTGGGGCATCCTGGTTGGCTGCTCTTTGGTGCACCTGCCTACAATAAATGCCACAGTTTGCCAAGTTGTCCTGAAGCTCAGCTAGCTGCCATTTTGGTCTGCATGAACCAGCTGGTAGCGAAGTGGATCATGCAAGAAAATTAAGGCTGATCCTAAAGGACTCTAATGCTTCCTGGACAAAAAGGGGCCAAAGATCAAAACTCCATAAAAAAGCAGGTGACAAAGGGGAGGGCTTCGGCTTCTCCCCCTCAGGGGCCTTAAACCTGGGGGTCATCAGGTCTTGTCCCCTGCAAGGGGGATGAGAGGCATATCGCCTATCCTGGCTGGTGCAGACGAGCTGCCCAGTACTTAACAGGGCGGGTATATGTCAGTTTAATGGGAGCGTGAGCTACTATAATCACGGTTGGGCCCACATTTTAAGTGGTGCTTAGATTCGTGCAGCCCTAGTGTGGTGGGGGTAGTACCCTAGGACTTCATCCCGCAATAGTTGCCCACACTAGGAGCCGCTTGGGGCTTTTAAAACTCAATTACTTTTGAATTTTCCTACATCTACTGTCATGCAAAAGGCTAGATAATTGTCATGGAAACGGCAGAAGAAGTTTAGACCGGCCTGCCAGTTGGGATGTGTGAACATTCAAAAAGCAAGCCAGAAAGCTAGAGGCATTGCTGACCATATGACTTGATATGGAGGCGGGAAATGTGATACCACAAAGTGGTGGTGTAACAACAGGGTAAGGAGTATCCCAATGGCAAACCACACTGAACCTATTCCCAACTCAGTGGTTCTAACTGCAGGGGGTGGGATTACTGGGACAGTCTTGACGAGATTCTCGGCTTGAGAGGCCAACTCATTGGAGTGATAGGGAGATGGATTCTCTCTATCCATTGCTGTACATAGGGCCATAAGATCCCCGTGTATTATTGCCAGAAATTCATAAGAGCGGGGTTGTAAAACCAAAAGTATCAGACTCACTGGGCCCAATCGACAATAGAGGGAGCCATGGTGACCAAAAGAATTAGTAAAGCCCACCCAGAGTGCGGGGAGATGGACCACCAGGGAAATGCCATCTGGGTCGCGGTTAGAATAGAATATAAAGAAAATTTGATTTTTTGGCAAAACTTTATTGGGAAAGGAAAGTAAGAAAATTGACCAACAATTTTCTCAGTGCCATACAACTGATTAAATAGTGGTCAATTGGGTAGTGACAGGATGGGGTCAGGGCCCACAAGTTTGACCTAACCAGCAAATTGTTCAGGAATGTGGGGGTTTATTCTTTGGTAACTGACATTGCAAAATTTGGCGGTGGGCTGAGTCTCTGTCAGTTCAACCTCAAACGTCCAAACCAGGGCTCAACTACGTTTCTGACGATTAGCACAACGACATATGGCCTGATGGGCGACGGAAATCCCCCAAGGCCATCCCTTATAGGGATGGGTCCATTTGGTTGGGAACAGGTTTGGGACAGCCAACCCGCCCACGCTCAGTCATTTAACCGTTTGTTTGGTCAACAGCAGCACATTGGGTACAACGCCCAAATTACTATCTGGGGGCTTCAAACCCCCATCGATAGCGCCCAATATTTGTTCAACTGGTTTGGAGATAGAATTAGAACCATCAAGTGATCTGGACAATATCTCATTCTTCATGCTTTTACAGCCATTCAAATTTTGGGCATCAGCCAGGTTGCCAACCAAATTAGATCCGGCTGATTTCAGTTCAGTAATCTCAGCACAGATTTCACTAATTCCCTGCAATGGTTCTGCCGAGGTAAGTGTGGGTATTGGGGGTAGGATCCAAAGTGGATGAGCTGTTACCCATCGCACATCTACTACATGAGCGAGGTTGCCCTGAGTGATGAGAGGTACCGCCATCCTCTTTGGTGTCTTTTTATTCAGGAATGGGAAGATGACCAGATTGAGAGCCAAAAGACGTTCGTTGAGACTTACATTACCCTTTCCTTTTTCCAAAGGAATGGCACACCCACTGGGAAATTGTGCAAGAGCCACATTCTTGTGTGCTTTAGGTAGCTTGATAGCCATAATTGTTGTGATTTTATGAGGAGGGCGGGGGCCTCAGGGTGGGATGCATGGAAGGCTTTGACCAGGGCCATGCAATTCGCGCAATCATGCGCCTTGCCCCAACTATTTTTGTAGGCTGGGTATCCTTTCCAGGCCACGAGTTATTGGACTGAACGTCACGACTTGCAAGATGCTAAGATAGCCTCTACCTCAGCTTCTTCCTCATTATTGACAACGATCAGTTCCAGGTCCGTGGGAATTACACCCTTGAAGGGTGACAATTGGGAAACATGGAAGACTGGGTGATGCTTCCAGTGCGCGGGAAGCTTCAGGTGGAACGCCCTGTCACCCAATACTTCCTCCACTAATTGAGGACCCAAGCACTTTCTGGCAAACTTGCGGGAAGGGGTTTGAATTCACAAATGATTGGTATCAAGCATGACATAGGAGCCCACCATAAAGTCATGACCTGGAAGGTGCTTACAGTCTGCGAATTGCTTATAGTCATCAATAGCTTTGGTGAGGTGTTCCCGCACTAAGGCTTGAGCTGATCAAATATGGGTAGCATGATCTGCGGCCACTTGAACCTCAGGATGAAAGCATGCCCCCGACTGAAAATGATGGGTTATAACCCAACATTGCTTCATATGGTGAAAACCCCGTGGATGTGTGGATCCCATTATTGTATGCAAATTGAGCGAGAGGCAAGGCGCCAGAACAAGTATCCTGTGCTGCTGTGGCATAGCAACGCAGGTACTGTTTGAGGACTTAATTAACCTGCTCGGTCTAACTGTTGGACTGGGGGTGATATGCCATGGATCGACAGGGGGTTATCTTCAGGATTGATAGGAGTTCACTCCAAAAGCATGTGGTAAACTGAGTACCCCAGTCAATAACAATTTCTTGGGGAAGATTAAACATCAAAAACACATGTTGTACAAAAAGATGGGCTGTTTCTTCCGACGTAATTACAGAAGTGCAAGGGATAAAAAGGGAAAATTTTGTAAAGTGATCCACCACAACCATCACCGCTGTGAACCCATTAGAACAGGGGAGATCGACGATAAAATATATGGACAATGAGGTCCATAGACCTTCCACATGCTGTAAAGGATGTAGGAGGCCATTTTTACCAGAGTGATCTGACTTGGCCCTAGTGCAAGTAACACAATTGGCAATCCAAGCCAGAACCTCTTTTGTCAGTCCTGCCCAATTGAAGGTTCACTTGATCAGATCGATGCATTTCTGTTACCAGGATGTCAAACCGTGGGGGGATCATGGTGTGCGCAGAATACTTTTGGGCGGAAGGAGGGAGGAACCCACACACAAGAATGGAAGTTAATGAGCCCCTCTTCTAAGGATTATAGGGAGTGTTGTGACTCGAGTGAATCAACTGTTTAACCAACTCCACGCTCTCAGGGCAGGCCGTTTGACCAGCTAACACCTGGGCCAATAACAGATCATCGGGAAACAACGTGGTGGAGGAAATAATGGAGGGAACAATTGACAGAATCTGAGTGGCAGGGATCATGGTAACGAGATCCACTTCCTCAGGTTCCAAGGGACAGTGAGCAGGGCTATGGCTTAGTAAGTCAGGAAGGACATTGAGCGCACCTTTGACAAATTCATATTTGAAGTTGAAACTGCACAAGTCCCAGTAGGTTTGGGCCTGCCAGTGCACTAATTTTTGGGGTTTATAGAAATACAAGAGAGCCTGGTGATCCGTGTGAACTGTTAGCTCATGACGAGCAACATGTAACAGGTATCTCCAATGAGTTAAGGCCCATGCAAAAGCCGCCAGTTCCTTATTGTAAATGGCCAACATTGCTCCATAGTAGTGAATTTTTGGGAAAAATAAGCAACTGGATGTTCAAGACCATCATGGTCCTGAAGCAGCACCGCGCCCACTGCTACTGACAAAGCATCACATGCGATGATATATGGTTCGGTGGGATCAGCGTGTTTCAAAATGGGAGGAGACATGAACACCTCCTTGATCAATTCGAACGCCTGCTGGCATTTGGGGGTCCAACAAAATGGTACATTTTTTCCAGTGAGGGGATGGAGCAGAGCGGCCAACTGGGAAAGTGCGGGGGAAAATTTCCAAAAAAATGATAGTTCCCAAGAAACTCCGAAGTTGCTTCTGTGTAGTCAGAGTTGGCCATTCTTGGATTGCATCTAATTTGTTGGGAGGGATAGTGACACCATTTTGAGAACCAGGTTTCCAAGAAATGTGACCTCTTCCTTATAAAACTCGCACTTGGAAGCTTCGAGGAACAGCCCTGCTTTATGCAAAGTGACCACCACCGCTTCCAAGTCAATAGCATGTTGTTTGGGAGTTGAGGAATGAACTATGATATCAATGATGTATGAAATAGCACGAGAGAACTGGAGATCCCCTAACGCGTTGTCAATCATTCATTGAAATGTAGCGGGAGCATTTTTCAACCCAAAGGGCATTATGAAAAATTGAAAAATGCCTCGCCTCATTTGGATTGCGGTCAAACATTCCTGTCCTTCCATCACCCTAAATCTGGTTGAAAGCGTTCACCAGATCCAGTTCAAAAACACACTGGATTTGGCAATTGCCTGACTGATTGTCTGCTCTAAAGGCAATGGGTAGGGATCTGTAACTGTTATTTTGTTCAGGTGACCGTAATCTACGCAAGGATGGAATGATCCATCTGATTTTCTTGCAAAGACAATAGGGGAGGCGATGGGGGAGGTCTCTTTGAACAACCAACCTTTTTTTAACATATCATCCAACCAGGTAATGAATGCAACCTCTTCCTCCGCTGTATGAGGATACAACGTGCAGTTAATGCTCACCAATTTTACGGTTGTCTGAAATCCACAATCGTACCTAGTATGTTTTGGCAGTCAGTCCACTTTTCATGTCAAAGATTCCCCGATATTGCATTAAGCTTTTGGGAAAATCGGCCAGAAAGCCCATGGAAGTAACTAAGGTAGTGATAGAGCTGGTCCCTTGTATTTTTTTGAGGGTGATGATCAAAGGGAACTATCCCTCTGAATCATCATTGGTAAATGACAATGATTTAGATTCTAAATGAATCTTCACATGTTGTCAACGCCACCATCCCACACCCAAGATCACCGGGAATACCAAGTTTGGCATGGATGAAAAATGATTGCAGAAATTATATTGGTGGATTGAGAAGTGTATCGGCTGGTGAATGAAATATTAAGACTGGTAAGCAGAAGAGGCCACCATTACTGAGGAACCCACATCCATTTCCAATTTTAATTGCTATGCCAACTCAACGCTCAAGAAGTTCCCCACTGCTCTAGTATCCACCAGAGCTTCCAAGGAGATATGATGTGGGCCAATACTGATTTTCATAGGGACAAGGAAATAAGCGGAATTCTGTTTATTAGGAGATTCAACCAACTCATGGGTGAATGAAGAAATAACGGGTATGTTGGGACCAGGGTCAGGGTTTTTAGCTGGGGCGAAAATTGGAAGTACAAGTGCGGGAGAAATCATTTCTTCTGTCTGGGCTTGAACAGAATCATTCATAGTTAACTCTGGAAACGCCAACTCAGACTTGGGGGTTATGGCAGGGTTAGGACCCACTTCAACTGCTATTCTGGTATCAGGCGCACCATCTACATCTTTGTTAGGAAATCCTATCATAAAGTTCCCCTTCTGATATGGTAAAATGTGGCGAGGTAACACTTTGATAGTAGTTGCGGAGGCACATGTTTGATTTACTGATTCCTGGATGGTAGACCAGGCCACGTGATGAGCAGAAACTGAATCCAAGCTCACTCTAAAGACTGCCTGAAGCATATCAATAGATAGGCCTGATGTGGAAGCCAGCTCACGAAAGGTAGAAATCAGAGAAGCCAAACTAGGGCTTCATCCATATTTAGGAGTAGTCTGAATATGTGGTCTGATTGGGACACATGGGGTTCTAAAGCGGCTGATACAACAGCCACCAGGGGAATAGAGTCTCCTTCTTGTGAGGAAGAACGCAAAAGGCTTCTCACCCAACGGTGGGCATCTCCATCCACGGCGTCTAACAATACAAGACCTTGTTGGGCATGAGATATTGTAGAAGCGTTACTGAGTGTGATTGTTGTCCACATTTGTACTTTGGTGAGAGCGTCGAGAACCTGATTGGCGATCTCTTGGGAGGTGATACTTGGTCCTTTTCCAGGGCTGGAGGAAGTAAGAGAAGGAGAAGGCTGCACATCTTGGGTGGCTTGAAGAAAGTTTCCCAAAATAGAGCGGATGCTTCCCCCAAAAGTCAGAAATTGACCAAATGTACAACAAACAACACACAACTAATTGTACGTTCATCCTGTAGAGGGTAACCACTGCGGCGCCCAATTCAAAAACCAAGGAGGAAGTGGCTGGAAGAAATAGTTGGTTGATTATGTCATGGAAATGGCAGAAGAAGTTTAGACCAGCCTGCCAGTCAGGATGTGTGAACACCCAAAAAGCAAGCCAGAATGCTAGAGGCATTGCCAACCATATGACTTGATATGGAGGTGGGAAATTTGATACCACGAAGTGGTGGTGTAACAACAGGGTAAGGAGTATCCCAATGGCAAACCACACTGAACCCATTCTCAAAACTAGTGGTTCTAACTGCAGGAGGTGGGATTACTGGGACAGTCTTGACGAGATTCTCGGCTTGAGAGGCCAACTCATTGGAGTGATAGGGAGATGGATTCTCTCTATCCATTGTTGTACATAAGGCCATAAGATCCTCATGTATTGTTTTCTTAAATTCATAAGAGTGGGGTTTTAAAACCAAAAGTATCAGACTCGCTGGGCCCAATCAACAATAGAGGGAGCCATGATGACCAAAAGAATTGGTAAAGCCCACCAAGAGTGTATGGTGATGGACCACCAGGGAAATGCCATCTGGGATGCGGTTAGAATGGAAAATAAAGAAATTTGATTTTTTTGACAAAAATTTTTTGGGAAAGGAAAGTAAAAAAATTGACCAACAATTTTCTCAGTGCCATGCAACTTATTAATTAGTGGTTAATTGGGTAGTGACAGGTTGGGGTCGGGGCCCACAAGTTTGACCTAACTGGTGAATTGTTTGGGAATGGGGGGTTTATTCTTTGAGAACTGACATCGCAAAATTTGGCGGTGGGCCGAGTCTCTGTCAGTTTAACCTCAAACGTCTGAACCAGGGCTCAACTACGTTTCTGACAATTAGCATGATGGCATTTAGCCCAACAGGTGACGGAAATCCCCCAAGGCCATCCCTTATAAGGATGGGTCCATTTAGTTGGGAACAGGTTCAGGATGGCCAAACCCGCCCACACTTGGTCATTTAACCGTTCATTCAGGCAACAGCAGCACATTGGGTTCAATGCCCAAATTACTATCCGGGGGCTTTGAACCCCCATCAATAGCATCCAATATTTGTTCAACTGGTTTGTGAATAGAATTGGAACCACTGGGCGATCCAGCCAATATCTCATTCTTCATGCTTTTACAGCCATTAAAGTTTTGGGCATTAGCCAGATTGTCGACCAAATTAGATCCAGCTGATTTCAGTTTGGTAATATTAACACAGATTTCACTAATTCCCCGCAACAATTATGCTGAGGTAAGTGTGGGTATTGGGGGTGGGATCTAAAGCGGACGAGCTGTTACTTATCACTCATCTACTATGTGAGCAAGGTCGCTCTTATTGATGAGAGGTACCGCCATCCTCTTTGGTATCTTTTTATTTGGGAATGGTAAGATGACCCAATTGAGAGCCAAAGGACGTTCCCTGAGACTTACAATAATACTCAGAGTGGGAGGGAAGAAAGTTGTCCTTTATGGAACATTTCATTGTACTGCAAGAAACTAGAAAAGAAATCTAGTGGCAACTAATTGTGGAAGAAATTGAATAATTGACCCTACTTCTCCATAGGGGAAAGGGTATTAATAAGCAGGAACTTGTCATTTGTGTGAAAATTGATGAATGACAAAAGGTTGAGCTCAAAGTTAATACTAACCTGTTGTCACTGTCACCTAAACCCAAGATTATCAGGAAATAAAAATTTGGCGCCAAGATAAACTGGTCTCAGAAGCCAAATTCATGCTCAGAGAATGGTATGAAACATCTCACTGTATAACAAGCCACTGAGGCCAATAACACACTCAATCTTGAGGACATGGTGTCAAGATCTAGGTCCAAACCTTAGGTGATCTTCAATCTCATAAAAGTTCCCAGTTGCTCTTGTATCCAAGAGAGCCATAAAAAATACCACATGAGATTTCAACTGTTTTTTAATAGGTAACAAGAAGTAGGCTTGATATTGTTTATTAGAAACTTCACATAACATAGTTGAATGAAGGGGTAAACACTGGCCCATCCGATGGACCATCCTTGAGGGAGGAAAGTGTGGCTCCAGCCACCTAAACAGCCTCAATTTCCACTTTTTATTTGGCAATAACAATGGCACCAATGGATTCACATACGTTTGCTCTTCAGGAACGTCCAGGTTGATGGAAAGAATGCTATCACCAGGACCTAAAACGGAGTAATGGGGTAATATTAGCGGCAACTAGGACAAAATCATTCCCACACTAGAGACCCATCCAAAATTTATGGGGAGAGGGGAGGTTGCACACCTGAGCATTATTAAACTTGATATGAGGGTAAAATCCACCGTTGTTTAAGTCAGGAGATAAAATTTAAATTCAGCGGTAGATCTGTGATTTTAAAGAACGGGCCATCCCTTTTGAAAATCACCACTGTAACCAAAAAGGTTAAAACTTCCTTAATAAAGAAAAACCAACGCAACACCCCACTCATAAAGGGGGTGGCGAAGGAAAAGAATTTGGTTCACTTAATTATGTCGTTGAGTGTGCTAATAATAAGACTGCTCTGGAACTCAGTGTGAGTTATCACCCGGAGCACTAGCCAGAATACTCTGGTATAGTCATCCATACTTTGTGATTCAAAAAGCACAAGGCAGCCACAAGCATTATCCAGAGATTTCCAAAATTGGTAACCATAGTCACTAAATGTCTGGCATACTTTTTAAATCAACAAAATAGAATTTTATTTGAAAATTTTTTGATTTTTGCCCACCTTACCAGCTTCCTAGGTTATCTGCTGGTTTTCTAGGGGATAAGTTCAGCTAGCTAATGAATTGGATATTGGTTGACCTAGATTTCAGGTTAATAATGTCTGAGGATTTTGGGTAATTCACCAGATTTGGATCTGTCAGGGGATCAATTCATGCAAATGCTTAAGATCTTGTCAGGCATAGTTTGCTGACAAAAGAGGCATCTGATAGTTAATTGCTGATTAACTATCAGGTGTACCATATGGGATAAGTCAAGTTTCATCACAAAATGATTGTGAATTTAATCAGAAGTTGTGTGGCTAGTGATGCCTCCTACAACTAGCGAATGAACCAGTTAGTTTACAACCTGCTATAATGGGTAAATAGTCCTATTACCTAAACAGGTCATTAGCCAAATGTGGTTGGTTCACCGTGATCAAGCGGTAACATTAGGGAAATGTTTCCTGTCTCTTCCATTTTTAGGTCTCTGGGATGTCCAACGGAGGAATCCCTTACCTGATGAAGAAGACCATATTCAGTAGAGACGTCATAGGGAAATTCAACGACCAACAGCTGCCATTTCATGGATGAGGAACCAACCAAAGAGTTGGGTGCCGAATTCCCCCTATAAATTTCCTAGCATTTTATTTTAATAAAAAATCCAAAAACTCATAGTAATAACAAGTTCTATTTATCTTCAGTTAATTATGGTTTTAGTACAACAGTTATGGACTCTTTTGTGTGTTTAAAGAGTAAGGATCGATTATCCTTAGAAGAGAAGCAGACCTTTGATGTGGATCTCCACTGACTCAGCGTGATGAAAATTAGGGCCAGAACCTCTGAGTCTGAGAGTGTTAGTTTAGCCGGAATAGGGAAGAAGTCCTTAAGTGACAAATCAGTTGATCGTAGATTATTACAAGTTTAGCGTTTGCCACCTCTGGATTAATTATTCAACTACAAATAATAGTTGTCAAACTATTATTACTCATATATATCTATCAAGCAACGCAAATCATGCATATACTGAACTGGTGCAATTAAAAGCTGGGAACTATCAGAGAAGGACCCAGTCCTAAGATTAGGTGCTCACAGGAGTAGTTGAGTAAGTTAACCAATCTACAATGTCATATAAAGAAGAATTAAGAAAGCTATGGACGGAATTTGCAACAATCAAAAAAACGCCTTGAATTCAGCTGATCATAGAGAATTTGCTGCCTTGGAGGTGAGTCACTAAGATCAAGGAAGGAGTAGAAGATACCAGTTATAGCAATGAGTTAATTGTAAAAGTAACGTCATTGAAGAAGGAATAGAAAATTTGGTCAAAAGTTTTGTTCTTGAAGATGGAATGTGAAGAAGATTGCGTTTGTTTGCGCTCACTCAGCTCAGATATATAACTACTATTGAACCAAATTAACGATCTGAAGAATCAAAGATGTGAATTTGAACACTATGCGGCGACCAACGCCAAAGAAACGAACCCAAGAACTCCAGTAGAGAAGTTGACAACTCTAGGAATATTCTAACATCATTCTCTACTATTTTAAAGATAACCACTGAGATTACTCCTCAAGTCAGTTGGGTAGCTGAGCCGAGAGTTGTGGATATAGAAAATTTGGAGGAATTCAAAGCCATGCCAAAATTACCCATTTTTATTGGGACAACACTCCTGCGTTCTTCCACCTGTCTGAAATAATGATGTTTGGGTATGGAAATATACAAAAAAGCTTTGACATGAATTTCTTGGGTGCAGACTGTCAAAACTTGGTGTTACCTCATCTAGAGGGAGACAGCTGGTCTTATTTGGAGGCCAAGGCTGCAATAACGAAGGGGTTTGGAAGCCCCACGCATATGTCAAAACATAAGCAAGAATTTATGGGGATCAAGATTCTCAAAAATAAGAACTTAGCAAATTTCGCTGTCTGATTTTATCAAGAATCACAGATTTTTTTGGAGCTAAAGTCTTGACCATTTTTGATAGAGGATCATGTTACAAGCAGTCTTCAGCCTTATTGCGATTTACATTAAAAGATATCATCCAAGTTAGTTGCTAAAATAAACCTCTTGCAAATGGTAGATTACATGAAGATGCTAAAAACCACGTTCCAAGCCCCTAATTGAAACTTAAATTGACATTGGTCAGAAATTCAATCCTACCAAATTGACTGAACCTGATAAGGAATCTAACAATATAACAGTGCTGGGAAACAAACCCAAGGGGTTCAAGTGGACAGATAAGAGTAACATGAGCTGTCACCAATGCAGAGAAAAGGGCCACTTTGCTGCTTAGTGCTTTAACAAGAAGCCTAAAGAGCAGATTACCGTGGTCCAGGCAAAGGAAGCAAAACCCACACAGGAGTCAGGAAAAGGACTTGCAGTCTAGATGGGGAACAGTATAGAGCTTTAGTTAAACCCATTCCTCTAATGTCCTAAATTAGGACATTGAATCCTGTGATCTGTTTATTAAAAAAGATGCACAGGACCAGCTTTATCAAATGGTTAACTTTGACGTCACAGCTTTAACAAGAGATGTAGAAAAGGGATTTGTTCCAAAAGAATCAAGGAGATCTCTTTCCCATATGCACGCCAACAATTGGACAAGATCCAATCTGCTGAGAATCTGAATGATCTGGTCAAGGTCAAACTATATGAGGTGAATCTGTCAATTCCCATGAGCGTGATTAAGGAAACTTTTCCTGATTTGTCAGCACAGATAATTTACCCTCAGTTTTGGTGCATAACGCCGCTATACACTCAGTAAATACTATTTTTCAATACTCTGAGCATACATATATTGATATAGTGGTCAAGTGAGTTCAGTTACAGGTGATAATTGACAGTGAGGCGCCAATTGATATTGTCTCAACCAAGCTGGTGAAGTAGAAGGGTGTATACCCCCTTTAGGTTGGGACTACCTAGTACTAAAAAACCAAGCTGGTGAAGAAAATGAGAATCTCGCCTGTCTTTGGAACATAAGAAGAAATATGGAACCGCCAGGCTGAATATAACCATCTTCTGTGGAGCGTATAGTGCATAACCACTCAAATTTGGATCCCTGGTGGCTTCCTCCCCGCTTTAGTTTTGGCCAACCAGAACTATGAGTCTTAATTGGGACCAAGTTTTTAAGGAAATATGAGCTAAATGTAACTTAGAAGATATTATGGTGACTATATAGGGTCAAACGTTAGCTCAAGTCTATCAGAGAGACAAGAAACCGCTTATCAGGAGGAACAACTTCATCAATCTAATCTACAACGATGGCATTATTCCGATTTGCTACCAATTGGTTGGACAAAAGCAAAGAGAAATGCCTAAGAAAAACTTAGAAATTCAGGGAGTTCCATTACAAATCAAGACATCAAACACCATATCACTGGAATCAAAGATAATAGTTAATACTGGATTATCTTTGGGAAATTCTGAGCTATTGTATGGGGAGGTCAGCAACTCATGAAAGAAGTCCAGAATAAAGCTATGGGTGGCGCCTGGGATAGTGATGCCAGGTCGTGGGGAATCTGGGTTCTCCAAATTTTAGCGAAAAAACTGATGAAGATTGAGAATAATCATATTGTTGCATTTGTCCATATGTTCCTGATGACAGAATTGCAATATCTACAAATTCTTGTTTCTCTTGCAGAGATGAGATTGATGGCAGGAATTTCCAAGAATATTAATTTATTGGTTGACCAAGAGAAAATTGTGATCTAATTTAAATACAGCAGGAGGAGGTTCTTGAACTATCTAAAAATTATTAGGAAACCTGTGCCCAGGATAATCACAAATTAGGATATGCAATGAACTTAGTCCATATAGTTGACACCGGGGAAAATTTACAAATACTCATGAGACTGATTGATTGTTAAAAAGTCGCTGAAGCGGTAGTGGAAGAGAAAATCAGCAAACTAGTGGAGCTTGGGCTCATAGTTCCATCATCGAGCCCTGGAGAGCCCTATACTGATAGTGAAGAAAAAGGATGGCTTTATTTGGGTGGTTATCAACTATCAAAATCTGATTAAGATAACATAAAAGAGTTCATATCCACTACCATGATGCTATGACGCTTGAGATCAATTGGTAAAAGCAAAGTATTTTTTCCACAATGGATCTAATATCAGGATATTAGCAGATTGATTAGCTGACGGAAGACCAGGAGAAATGTGCAATTAACACCTCGCAGGGGCTATACTAACAAACTAGGTTTCCCCAAGGTCTTTGCAATGCGCCTGAAACGTTCCAAAGGGTCATGGACGCCATATTGAATTACTTGAAGTTGTCATGCGTCCTGTGTACTTAGACGACATAAATGTGTTCAGTAGGACCTTTACTGACCATTTGCACCACTTGGAAGAAGTCTTCAAGAGACTGTCCACGGCTAACCTGAATATCAAGTCAAGTAAGTGCCACTTCTTCAAAAAGAGTTGGAATATCTGGTGTTCTTCATCAACTACAGCGGACTGCAGCTGCAAACCCAGAAGATTGAAGCCATAGAACAGATGGCACTTCCAATAAGAGTCTGATATATCCAAGCGTTTTTTGTAATGTTCAGATATTACCAAAGATTTATATGGGATCTGCGAGAATCACTGAGACCCTGTTTCATTTGCTGAATGATACAAAGAAAGTATTTATAAGGAATAAAGAGGTCCAAGATTCCTTGATGAGTTACGTCGGTATCTTATAAATTAACCAATTCTGAAATGTCCAAATTTCAATTAGTGAGTTTACAGTAAAGATTATGCTTTTTTTAGTACTATATGGTCGTAAAGATTATGCTTTGTTAACTGCAATTGTCACCATCCTGAGTCAAGTGGATGAACTTGGGGACTAGCATCTGGTAGCTTATGTAAGCCAGATGTTGTCAGCAGCAGAATGGAATTACACAGTTACTGAGAGTGAATGCCTTACAGTGATTTACGCGTGTAAGCAGTTTCATGTGTATATTCATGGTACACATTTTAAAGGTGGTGACAGACCACTTCTCCCTGCATTGGCTGCACAGCCTGAAAGAGCTGGAAGAACGTCTGGCAATGGGCCATGAAGCTCCAAGCTTATGACTTTGAGATAGTTACTGAAAGTTTACTTCTTTCTTTTGCTTTAATAGCTATAATCAAAGCCAAATTCAGATTTAAAAAATACAAAAAACGACCACTCAAACGAGAATAAATTTAAGAATGTCTATGCTTTTGACGCCTGCTGCTCTGGCATGGGGCGGTGGTGTGCCGCCTACTGACATGTTTTGGCCACCACCAAATTGTGCCCAGGATAGCTCTGCTAGCCTTCCCAATGCCACTGGGCGTTATGTCCCTCCTCAGGACTTGGGCCACCACCTTGCAACATCCCAGGCTGTGCTCCAGAGCCTTTTGGTGCTCCCTTGGAGCAACTTGCGGTTTGTCCTCTAGGATTATGGTATATTTTCCCATGTGCAAGTGTAGCCAGCTTTGAGATGTCCAATGCAGTGTATAATCTTGCCAACTTTATCAATTTTTCATTCCTTCAAGGGGTATTTCAATCTCAGCTTCTATTCTGAAGCTGATGCAGTGCCAGCAGCCAATCTGACGTTGATATTAAAAATATCTCCCTCTTGGCTGTTTGCACTCAGCTCCCAGATGAGGCTACTTTGGTGGTCCAGTTTGCCAGGTTGCCCTCTTTCCTTTCCCCCAAATGCCTCCGCTATGAGCTCACGGAGGGTTTGGCCATCTATGGTGCAGACCCTGTGTTGCAGTTCGTGGTTCTCAATGGGGCAGATCATCTAGCAGGGCCTCACGCCTTTGTGACAATCTGCCCTTCCTATTGTGACACCCACCTCACAATTTCCCCTTCACTGTGATCATATCTGCCCCTGATCACTCATTCTGGGCACACATTGAGAATGGCTGCGCCATTTTCCCTCGTTCCTTAACTGACCATTTGATGAGCAAGTTCCAGCGGTTTCTGCTTTCAATGAATCTGCGCTCACCCTCCAGCATCAGCTCAGCTCAGCTGCAGCCTCACCTAAATTTTTTCAGATGGGGCTCAATTCTCCCCCCAACCTCAGAGAATTATGGTGTGCCTTCCAAAGCTGTAGCCAACCAAAATTTAAAAGTATAAAATTTTGGTCAATTTATGGCAACCTGAGCTGATGGATTAAACATTTTGGCTGAGCTGCAGTGGTTGACAGTTCAAAGCAAATCAGGTGCAGCCAACTTGCCAACTCCAGCTGTAAGTCCTGGAGACCAGCCCCTGCAACTGGATAGGGATCAACACCCCTTCCAGATAAAAATGGGTCACAAGGCCCCATCGGACCCTCTGTCACAGCTGAGCGCCATACCCCATGTGATAGATGAGCACTGGGTGACCGCCCTTCCCCCCAAGATTACCCAATTCCCACCTCTTCCCCCATTCTCAACCCTGGTAAGTTTGATAGAAGGAGTCTTCAGGGAGATTGTGCACACCAGAGGGCATGGACAGGCCCTTGGGACCCCTTTCCCCAGGCAAACTATGTCAAAATTTGAGGAAAATCTTTTTAAACTTTGGAGCCAGGCCTGCAAATTCTGGTCTGTGGGAGCCAGTTCAGACTGTTGACACTAGAAATCAAATCATGTATGACTCAGACCTCAAACCTGGTGCCAAACGACTTAGATAAATTTCCCCAATGCTCTGAAACTGATACAGAGAGTTCAGATCATTCAAATAGTCCAATTGACAGCTTGGTCTGAGTTGCAAACAACTTGATCCAAGGGACTCTGCCTCCAGGGACGAATCTGGAACACCTGAATCATGAATACAGCTGACTTGGATCACCAGGACCCAAATTGGTAGTATCAACTTGGGTTGGCCTCAGGAATGTGGAAAAATTTGCAAAAGTTTTTTTTGACTTTGCAAAAATCTTAAGCATCTCACAATCCCCCTCCAAGCCAGCCAACTAAATCCTATCACCAAACCTCAAATGCCCAATACCATGATACCTTTCCTCATGAAAATTACCCAGTACTTAAGGCAACTCCCTTCCCAGGGGCAGTTGTCAGTTCATTCTCTTATTTTTAAACTTTACGCTTAATAAAAATTTGAATTCCCCATTCAGCTTGCCGCAGACTCCGTCCAACTTACTTTTTTTGTAAAATTCTTATGATCAATCTGACAAAGCATGCCGTCACCCAATGTTCTCATACTGATGTTTGCTGACTGGATCATCTGGTCACTCGACCCCACCACATGGTAGCAGATCATAAATGAGATAATCCGCCTCACCCCTAACAATAAACCCACTGTTTCATTCATTACTGCACATCCATTTAATGATAACCCTCCCACCCGTTTGGCTGTCAAGTTCTCCAAAATCACTCCTCAGTTAGAGCAGCACCAAAGCGGCCCTGCCCCACCGCTCATGGACTCAGGGCCCACAACCACCACAGCCACCAATGGTTTGGCCCGCCTGTGGGACCTGGAGTACCCAATCCAGAGGAAGCTCAGTCCCAACCCCCTCATGGGTCACATTCTACCTCCGCTCTCACTTCCAACCATGCAGCGGCCCCTATGCCATCCCTCGCTGGTGCGCAAGCTCTTCTATTCAAATCTGAAGGCCAGCAACCACAAACCATGGAGAAGTTGTCATCCTCCCTGCCTCTCCTACCCTTGGGTGTTGCCCCGCAAGACTTGCAGTTTCCCCCATTGCAACCATCTGGTTTGCCTTGGGGGCCTTTGGTACATTAATGAACTTTTACTTTCCTCATGTCCCCAATTGAACTCCACTCTTACTAGTCACATGGACTGCTATGCCTATGGAATTATTGGCCCTCCACTGGGTGCTCACGCACCCCAACTGGGATCTAGTCTAGTTTTTATTAGCCAAATCCATGACACCAGTGGCTGGTCCAGTGTTAGATGAATCGAATCCTTTCAAGTATTTCAATTGGATTGATGATAGCAACTAGCCATATAAGTTCAAGACAGACTTTGATTTGGAGGAATTTTTTGTCAATCCTCCTAATTTGTGGCCCTTCTTTTTCGCCCTAAAAACGGTTATTTATTATATAAAAATATTAATAAGATGGCGGTTAAAGCTGAGACTGCTACTGCCAACACCCTACTCCACCAGCAACTCCATAGGGCGATGGAACCCCAATTGAGGGTATTCCTATCCCCAAGTTCCCACATGATTTTGAAGAGGATGCAAAGTATGAGATTGAAAGCTCGCCTTTGATGCAAGCTGCGTTTGCATTGATGTGGCAAAAAGTTCTCTTTTTGACCCCAATTATCCCTAAATACATTAGCGCATTAAGCCTTTTACTTAAGTACTGGCTCTCATCACTTTTGCTGAGTATCAGCTTGCTCAATATGTTGAGGCAATGGATACTGCAGGCCTTATTAGAGAAGAAAATCACCAACTATACCTATTTATGCTACATGCCGCTGATGCCCCAACTCCTATGCTATTCGCCATGGTCCACCAGCTAAAGCGGGCGCCAGACAAAATTTCCCCAAAGCTTTCACACCATCTGATATAGCTTCCTAGGCTGATAACTTAGGGGCTATAAGGAGTTTTATTATAATAAATCCCTTTATTTGGCTCATTATTAAATATAGATGCATGACAGCTCCCCCTTTTTTGGGTTGGGCACCACTAGTGCTAAAAAAAGAGATAGTCCACCGAGCAGGAGTTATTCATCAGAATGCAGATGGCTTATCAAGGTTACCAATGGTACAAGGGGTACACCAACAGGCGGATGAGCTGTTTCAGAGAATGTTGATGAAGAAAATGGGAACGAGCCCTAAGAAACCCAAGATGTGCTTCAATAAGTGGTGTAAAACACCAATACCAAGGATGGACAAGTATATAAGATAATCAACAGAAAACAACTATTATTCCCAAAACCATCTGAACAAATAGCTATACTTCTAGCTACATATAAGGTTGTTGAGCATGGAGGCCTGAGGAAGACAACTGACCACATACCAGTATTATTGGTGGGATTCTATTAACTATGATGTGGCTGATTATCTGGCTTTCTGTGTGGAGTTTCAATTGAAAAAACAAAATAAAAACACACCAGATATTTACTGGTCTGCCCTAAATTTTCTGGCATACAGTGTACATCAACGTGATTAGACCAAAGCTTATGAGCACAGGGGGAGTCAAATATTATATTTGCAATTAATCATCTGACTATATGGGTCAAGATGAAGGCTCTAGCTAAATTGGAAATAACATGTACTTCGCAGTTTATCCTGGATTAAGTTGTATATTACCATGGATGCCCTCAAGTCTTGTTGAGCAATGATGGAACGAATTTCATGACCCATGTGATCCTGAGGTTGAACAAAATAATGGGGATCTGAGGAGTTGTTTCAGTACCTGTAACGCACTGGCTCCTTCCAGTGAGCCACTAATGAATTGGGAAGCAGGGCCCAAGTCAATGACCAAAGGGCAGACAAGGTCCCTGAGACCATTCTCCTAGTGCGTGTGCTATAGGAGCCACGGATAAACACCCCTTGGAGGACATTTGCAAGTATGCTTACCCCCAGCAACATGCCCTGACTCCAAGGCAAGGTGTATAGGGAGGCGATAGCCTTCCCAATCTCGCTCTCAAAGTCCAACTCCTGTTTGTATAGGCCAGACATGGCCGCGGTTCGACTAAATAATCAATATAAACCTCATAAGATAGTGATAAAAGTAGATATGGCTTAAAAATGGCTTTATTTGATATATTTAACCAAGCTGATAGAAAACGGAACTAGAGAAACTCACATTCTCAAGTCCTATCTCTTATATTCTCTGCTGCAAGCATAGATCAAGCTCATTCGCCATGCCTGACGTTATGTCTTTTGAAACATGCCATAAGCAAACATCAAATGTTTTAGGCCGGATTGAATTCCATAGTGGCTGAACCACCATACCCAAGAATTTTTCCAATTCTGGCTCAAATCCACCTTTAACCTAGTTACCGCCCAATTAAAAAACATTTGGTTTGACCCCAGGCCTGATGAAACATCTAACCGTCGTCCTTCCCCAGTCTTAGTCTCAACCTGGGGTCTAACCAAGACTAATGCTCTCTCACTCCCTCTATCTTCCACACCAGCTTGTACTGTCTTATCAAAGATCAGGGCAATGTGATGTTGAGGATAAACTTCAACCGTCACATTTCCCTATTGGCTGGAGATGAACAGACCTGTAGAACGTTTGAATAGATCACTGGTCCTGATGCTAAGATAAGCTGTTTGCTGGAAAAACTTCCGCCTTGGAACTTACTTCAGTTTGGTGACATTTTCATAAAACACTAGTCACCATATGGCAACAGGAAAAGCGCCATTCAAATTGTTGTACAGAAGGAAGGCCGCGTTATCACCAATTCTATGCTTGGTGGTCTAATCAACATCATAAATTTTTGCTTAGAAGTAATTAATCTGACTTTTAAATATCCTGATTGAAATGCAGTCAGAAGCATTTGATATGACCTTAAAAAAATTAAAACCAAGGTGATGGAAGATAATAACTGACTGGAATTATATGAATACTATGTAGGCGATGAGTAGCCTATTGTGACATGCATGGCTTCAAAAGAAGAAATAAACTGGGTGCGCGGTTGGCAAGGCCATTTTTTAGATTATTGCTCAAGATGGCGATGGATGAATTTTTCATCTTAGATATTGCTAATTGAAGAATAATCAACAGGGTACATGCTAAAGAATCTAAAGCAGTGGATCTAAGAAAAATAAGAGTGTTCCTGAAGGGCTGATGAACCATTAAGATGGTTATGTCCTGTCAATTTTTGGTTAAATTATAAAAAAGGACCACTGAACAAATTAAATGATTAAGTCTTAAAAAGTAATACCTCTGAACCATAAAAAGTGGTAGGTCAGAGTATACCTAAGAAACAGTCTGGGGGAATAATAAAAAGATGGACCGCTGAACAAAGTAAAGGTCATGTCCCATACATAAAAAAATATAATTGAAATTGCTAATGGGAGGATACCCCAGTGGTAGGGTATGGGCCATCTACCACTGCCTTGAGTTCGATCCCAGTAATGAACTTTGGATAGGGGACAATTATGACTGTGTTGGTTATGCGCACCAATGTTTTAAACCAAGATAGTGAATAGCAAAGGTGGTCCATGGAGTTGCTGGCCTATCATATGTCTCACATGAAAGTTTTTCAGGTTTTATCATCCTTTCCATTTTCTTCACTTCCCTTCATTGGTGCAGTATCATCCCCAGGTTGGCCCACCTCAAATAAAATCTAAAGTAATTGAAACTTATAAAGTATGGTAAAAGATAAGTAGAAAAAACACACACAAAATCATATATCTTATAATTTTTTATTGTTTATCCTCAATTCATAGATGATTCTGCCTATTCACCTCTTGGGGGAGAGAGGATGTATAATAGTAGGAGTAAATAAATCGTTTAAATCTATTTTGATATTGAATGCTAGCAAAGGCTAGACCTACTCAAAGCCAGGTTCATTGGGCAGAGGCTAAACCCTGAGAAAATGCAATGAGGAGAAGAGAAATTGAGATGTTGGCACTTGCTAAACGTGATACTCTGGATAGGGAGGGAAGCAAAAGAAAGAAAGAAGAAGTTAGTGAATAACCCTTAATAGTCCCAATATGGCACCAGAGCTGAAAGATTAGTCTTGAGTGCTTGACGACAAGCTTAATCAAGAACGTTGAACATGTGGCTGGTATAGAGCAAGGGATACTAGATGGAGGTTGCTGAATCACTCTCCCAATTAGAGCCATGAGAGGGAGGTATTGATGCAAAGCACCAGAGATGAGGTAGTCTTGTAAAGAGTGAACAGCATGTTGAAGATGACGACAAAAATCTTCTTGGAATTGGAATAAGAACAAATGCTGGAAGTTGGGGGAGGCTGGAGGATTTGTGGTCCGATTTTAAAGAACTTGGCCCGCAAAAAAAGAGTATAGGCTGCAACATCTCAAACTAAGATCCTTGAGATATCAGAGGTGTTCAGAGCCTCATCCTGGGCTTTGATTACTCTGTTCCTTAATTTTATGTAGAGGAGCTCGAAATGTTTGCAATTTAAAATATTTAGTTTGGTCAAAAGAACAGATGGTTTATAATATTGACCACAAAAAAGAGAACTTTAGAAACAAAGCAGAGCAAGCAAAAAATGACTGACTTATATTGGGCGGCATTGCTTCAAGAGGCTTGACAATAATAATAAATTATCTGTGAAAGGAGCCAAATCTATCAGAGTATCAAATTCCAATTTGGGAACCAATGGAAAAGGAAAGAATTGGTCATGACTCATTAAGGATTGTTACTATTATAATTCATTTGAATGAATACCACTTCTGATAGTTCAGTGGAAGTACTATCTACTTGCGCTTAACTTGGAGTATGGGTCCTAGGGGGCCATAGAAGAGATTTCTAAGCAGAACAACTCATTAATTGGAAGAGATGGACATCTTTAGAAGAAAATTTATTTGAGGTGGGTCAACCTCGAGACAAATATACCACACCAAGAATTTTTCTAGTCAGTACAGGTTTTGAGTTCAAAACCTGCACTAGGGGTGGAAGCAGTTTTACCCGCTCATCTAACCACCTTTCCATCTTTAGAAGAAAGCTTGTTAAGATATTGCAGGTATCAAGAATTAGAATTTAACATAAGATTTGGATGAGAGAGGAAATGTCAGACTTTTTATAAATGGTTGACAATTCCAATTCAGTGCAGATTGAGTTCTAATCTTTTTTAATTTTGGTGAGATCAATTTTAAATTTTTGAATAAGCTCTTCAAAAAGAAAAAAAATGCATGGATGATATGAACAAAAAAAGTTATTTAGAGAAAAATAACAAAAGCAAATATATCTAATCATTCTTATATTTGCCACAATAAAGACATTGTCAGTAGTGACCTCCTGTCTAGGATGAGGAGGGAGAGGGGAATCAAGGACTCTAAACCAATATCTTGAATGTGAAAATGGGTCATATGCTCTGACTGAGGAAACTGTTTTTCCATGGCTAGCATTATTATGAATAAACTGACTAGACTGGCATGGCAATGGGTTGTGAGGACCGCGCTCTGAGGAGGTGATAGTGTGGAAGAAAGCGAAGATAACTGCAGCCAAAGGTTTTACAAAGCAGTTTTGAGTACAGAATGGATGTTCTCCACTGGAAACCGAGAAGCATTAAATCTAGCTCAAGGTGGTATTCTACTGTCCTAAACCTATTCTTGAGGAAATCTAGGCAAGAGGGGTATGTGTTGGGATTTTTTCCACCTTTTCAGCTTCCTAGGTTACCTGCTGGATTGTTAGATGATAAGTTCTGCTAGTAAATAGAACAGATATTGGTTGACCTCAATTTTGGGTTAATAATGTCCAAGGGTTTTGGGTAATTTGCTGGGGCTGGATCCATTGGGAATTAATCTGTGTGAATGCTTAAGATCTCATCAGGCAGAGTCGCTGATGAAATTGGGCATCTGGTGATCACAAATTAACTAGCAGGAGTACATATTGGGATTGGTCAGGTTTCATCACTGACTGTTTGCCATGGCTACATGACATGATTGAAGGGACAGACTGCAAGGACAAGGCTGGTATTTGGGAGGCCAATAAGGTTGTTTTACAATGCCTTTCCTGACTTTAAACACACCCTGTACCAACGCTGGATACAAGCAAGGTATTCCCAGGACTGTCCTGAGGATGTTCGTGATGCTCAGCCTGTTGTTACAGCCAAGGCGTTAAAGCGCACCAGCTATATCACAAATAACGATGGTTTGATTTAGTTGTTTGGTAAAAAAGGGTTTCAAAACCCAGATGATTTTTAATGTTGTTAAATTGGGATGACTTTACTCGCAATAAACAACTCAAGTTTGGTCAATCTCAAGCTACAGTACCCTAGCTGATGGTAGTGTGCGCCTACTGGTTCGCCTAGGCTTGGTACCATTTTCCCAATTGATTACTTGCCTCCCAGTGTTTTAAGTATTTTTCACAAGACCAACTTTCCCTGTTAATTGACTTCCTTATTATAGAATCCACGTTAGGTTTCGTTTTTGAAGAAGGTTTCTTGGTCAAACCTGTGTGTGGACCTCCTCATGGAGGTCTCTAACAACGTTGGCCATTTATTTTTAAAAATATCTACTGTATCTGGTGCACTGATGGGCCGATCTGGTCCTCTTCAGACCGAGACACCCAAGCATTCCAGAACAAATCTCCGCTTGTTTATGGACTCCTCTTTAGGTCCACTTAAGTATTGTCATTTATGTGCTATCATCTACTATATACCGCGTTGTAAGCCCTTGCACTGTGTTACTTTGACTCCTGAACCCTCCGTGGTTCTCTGTTTACCATCTTGCTAATGACTGGTTCCCTGGCGGTGTGGCTGTGCATCCTGAACCACCTCTTTGGGAATGGGAGAGTTACATACACTCTCCATACACTGATTGGGAATTTAGTCAGAAGTTGTGAATCAAGTGATGCCGCCTGCAACTAGCAAATCAATTAGTTGGTTTGCAACCTGCTATAATGGGTAAAGAGTCCCATTACCTAAGCAGGTAGTTAGCCAAACGTGGTTGGTTTACAGTGACCAAGTGGGAATGTTAGAAACACGATTTCTGGCTCTTTCCTTTTTTAGGCCTCTGGGATGTCTGACAGAGGAATCCCTAACCTGATGAAGAAGACCATTGTCAGTAGAGATATCATAGGTAAATTCAAAGGCAATGGCTGCCATTTTTGGCTGAGGCGCCAACTAAGGAGTTAGCCCCAAATTTCCCCTATAGATTCCTAGTAACTTTATTAATAAAGAAGATAAGATTGTTACAATTGCAAATAGCATTACTAAGTTATATTCATCTTCAGTTAATTATTGTTGTATTAAAATAATCCTGCTCTATTGTGTGTTTTGAGAAAAATGATTAGACTTCCTTATAAGAGAAGCAGACCTTTAATGTAGATCTCCGCTGACTCAGCATTATGAGAACTAAGGCTGAGAGCCTCTGAATCTGAGAGTGGCCTAAGTTCAGCCAGATAAGGGAAGAAGTACCTAATTGTATAATCAGTATTTTATGGATTATTCCAGGTTTAGCATTAAACCGCATTAGGTTTAATTATTCAACTATTGATAATAGTCATCATACTATTATCACTCAAGTATATCTATCAAAAAATGATAATCATGTACATACCGAATTTGTGCAAATAAAAAGCTGGAAACTATCAACAAATAGCTCAGTTTTTAACTATGGATCTTTTTATTTAAACTAAAAGTGTAAAAGGAAAAAATGGAGCAACAGTTAAACCTTTTTGGAGTACACAACATTATAAGAGCATAAAAATGAGGAATGGAAAAAATATGCATTTGTCATTGGGCATAATTACACAATTTGAATACAGCAGATTTGACACCCTACATCAATACTAATACCATTTGGGTCTAACCTGCCCTGAGAAGATATCATTGAATTCTTATTAAAGAAACTTTCCCTCCACAATTTCGCTTGGTGTAATGATGACCCCTCCTGAGGACAGCAGGTTGTGCCCATAGAAAGGCCACATATGGCCAGTTCCATTGAGTAGAAAAAAGATTTATTGAACTGTACCTGTTAGCGACAGGCTCATATTGCTTGTGATGGAGTAGAACTGTGGTTGGGGTTTTCCAATCCTGAAGCTGCCTTGATTGATTTGTTTTTGCTGAATATTGACTTAGATTTATCAGTGGAACTTAAACTGTCGGAGGCAACCTCTTTCAGGAGAGAATTGCTGCCACCCCTCTTCTGACAGTGGCCTTTGGCCACCGCCACTTCCCAACACACATCCCAAATTTTCTGTACCAGCTCATGGGTATTGTCAGAGGGTATTAAGATGTGATTTTCAAGGGGTACGCCTTCACTCACCTCTCATTTAACACATAGGCTAAATCGCCTATTGTGACAAAAGAGACAGCTGCTGACTTCTTCCCCGTCTTATGCAAAATGAGAACTTCACTCAATTAAGCCACGGGGATTGCTACTCAGGCTTACATCATTCTTAAAATCCACTCTAGCGTAAAACACAGGTCTATCAAAAAATCTATGATTGGTTGAAATGATGCTTTTGGGAACAATTCTTGAAGCTATACATGAGGTATTAGTAGACTGTTTAAACTTCTGGACACAGGATTATATGAGCCACACTACCAACGTCAAGCCAAAGCTCCATTGTCACCGTTTAGCATGTTAAATGCTGATGTATAAGGTCTTTCCCGCAGGTCTCCATAGTTTTTGCTACTTTTTACTCAACATCACCATTTATGCAAGTTGTTCAAGACTATTTCTATCTCTGCCGCCACCATGAAGACATAGGCATATCCCTCTTATAACTTACTTTCACATAACATGGAAGAACAAGGTCTTGCTTTCTGATAATGGGTTAAGTTTTATTTTTAATTATGATTAACATCACTATTTGAAACCAAACAACACTTCTATAACACTTACATTTTTTCAATTAATGGTGCAACAAAACAAGAAGATGGTAATCTTGTATCTATTATTTAATAATAGTGTCCACTGATACAATGTGATGAAACCATTACTGCGTTACGCCTTGATACCCTACTGAATAAGTTATCACCGTGTAATCAAGATTTTACCATTCCAGGCCCTTATGTGAAAGAAACGCAATTACATAGCAGTTTCTAATTACTGATAGGTTCTTCCACGACTGAAACTGCTGAGTTAACCATAAGGGCATTGGCTAAAAATACTATTAGGTTGTAAGTGCTTGCCACCCAAGAATTTGTTAGTCCACTATTAAGAGGACTGCACGATTCAATGCTTATTGACTGGCCCTTCCCACCTTTAAAATTGGATCCGTTTTATCTTGCTAAAACTACCCTATAAGATTGCCCAACAAGCTTGAAGCCTCTTATTTATGCCTATATATCATCTTATATAATCAGGTTTTGTATATTCCATTGCAGACATCATCCAGGGCGCTGTGGTTGTTAGGGTTCACAATAGTTCCCCTTGGACCTACGTCCCTCTCCAACAAAATCATTAGGGGACACTTTTGGTGTTTGTTAGTATCATTTAATCTGAACTATTGAAGGACAAAATGATGTGAAATTCAAACGCCCCTAAAATCAAGCCTCTATATTTTAAAAAGAATTATTGCTTGATAGATCAATGCCTCAAAATTGGCAATAACCATTAGAAAGAATTTATGGATAATCACAAGGTACAGGTCCATCTGCGCAACTAATTGAAGACCTGTGAAGACTATATTTATAAATCCCAGAGTCTCAATTTTAATGCACCAGAACGTTTATGACATGACAATTTAGAAGTTGACATAAAAATAAATCACTGCTCAGCCGCATCATATGAGAAGTTAAAATTCTGATCATAAAGACTAGCACTCTCTCTGCCTTAAGGCTCCCACACATCAATAAATATTAAAGAATTTTGACTTATTATTGCCAGTTCTATGTTTTTAAGTTTTTAATTAGTGTATACCTTTAGGTTTCTCTTCATACAATTACAGCAGTGCTAGTTGGTAAAACAGGAGTGTTGCCAATCTATGACACTTCTGTTGCAGAAAGCATCTTGTCATTTCCTTATAGAAGCCATTCTGTCACTAAGATTCATTCCAAAGGAAACTAGTATCTCTGAACAGTACATCTGCAGGCAAAAAAAAATTAACTCTACTGGTCCACTTTAACAGTGAAGTTGATTACAACAAGAAGCAATTAGTCAATACTGACAATATAGGGACAATTATGGACTATAAAAAACATATTCACTGTGCTGAAACAAGGGAGTAATATCAAAAATATGTTATTTGCTTGTCCACGGCTGCAGAGGTGAGGTAAATTGATGTATATTAGGGAGTCTTGTTTTAGCATCACTGGGGTGATTGGGTATATACTACTTTAAAAATTCAAATAAGGAATGGTGTTCAATAAGCCTAAATTAACTTTCTATAGTAGTGATACAGAATGGTAAATATAACGTATTTTGGTACAGAGAATTGACATATAGCAGATCATTTTTAGCATAAAGGAAAGTAAAATTAAAGTCTTCAATTTGTAATTAAGTTATTTATAAATTAGGTAAATAAATTAGTTGTTTATATGGTTATTTATAGTCGATCTCAATATTTATCCTCACTTGACCAAACAGCAAAGAACAAAAATGAATGGGGTTATTTGGGTCATTGAGTGTAGTGGCTAGCATTTGGAAAATCGCTGGTATTTCTTAAGAAGCTTAGCATGGACCTGATTAATGAGGTAGCTCTGGTGGGTCTTCAGAGTGTAAACATCAGAATAAATTTTCTCAACTACCTCTAAGGGTCCTTTCTGTGATGTACACCAGCTTTTAATAATTGCTGGATAAGTTTTGCTATCTGATTTATGTTTAAATCCCCAAATATTTCAATGCAACATATATATTATCGTGGGCCTGGTGGCTACATTGGCATCTTATAGTGAGTGCCCATATCAAAGAGAGTTTTAAGCTTTATATATGCAATAGGGATTTATTCCTAAGGAGTTGCATCACGTAAGCAACAGCATTTCCTAGATCAGATGTGTACTTCATGATAAGCATAGTGCTAAGTTTTAGGACCACAAAAGATGGTTTTGAAATTTTAGAGATATTTTTGAAATTTTGTTTTTTTAATGGGGATTAAAATTGTAGATTAGAGAGTTAAAATTATTTAATTTCTACCAGGGATATTTATAGAGGCGGCAGTTTAGCTGCTGCCATGAACCTAATGGGGTTTATGGGATGTACAGCAGATTCCAAGGCTTCTGAAATTTATTTTAATCTCTTCTGGAAACATTCCTGAATGCCAAGTAAACTCTTAAGGCGTTAGAAGGAATTTTGAGCAATAAAATGTATTAATTTAGGTCATAATTCTTATTGCTCAATCAGTGACATTTTTCTATTGTTCAGAACTCTTGGGTTTATAAAATCGCCGCTTTAATTGCTTGATCCGCCAGTTTCCTTTCTACAACACCCTAAGGATCCTCAGATAGGCTTAGTATCCATACAGGGGGATATTAAGGCAATGTGGTGTTCAGGCATAGCCAGATCATTACATCACCCCCTTTTTTAAGACCAAATTTTCAGCAGTGGCAGTGGCAGCAATGATTTTTGGTTTGAGCTCTGTGACAAACATTGCAGACGTAGGCACATTTTGAATACTTTGAACTGGTATTTTCTATCTGGTCTGCTGATGGAGCTGGGCATTAACTGAAACAGGGTCTTGATCATCTGAACATATAACCATCTAGACAATCTGGGTTTTTGTCTGGTACTCACTGGTGGGATAGGCAATACTGAATGTGAGGGCTTTGAGGATGGAATGCAGTTTTCAGAACTGGAACTTTTGCCCAGAGGTTGTTGCAGAATAGTGGTTTTTGGAGCTAAAAGGTCTATGTGTTTTTGAGGTGAGCAAGTGGGAAATAATATAACCTAATGAGGAGGGGATGACAATCAAGACCATAACTAATGCAGTAGATTGTTTGTTAAGAGAAAGCTGCAAGCACAAATATAGGCAGTTTTTACCTCATTAATTTGAATTATTGCCCCCAGGAAAAGAAAAATAGAGTATAATATTAATTTAAAGTGACGAGAACTTCTACTAATGGTTGCTATATATGGTTTATTTAACTGAGCTACGACTAGAGCCCCAAACTGGATAATGCACATATATTATAACTACAGGTTCTTTGGCTACAAAGTTGTCATATAATGAGCGACCATATCAAAGAGAGTCCTAAATTGGATATAAGCCATTATGTTTCATCCCCAAGGATCTTGATAACATAAGCCACATCCTTTTTTAGCTTTGAGGTGTATTTCATGATGTCCATGGTGCCAGATTTTATGGTTTAAAAGATATAGATATTGTTCTAAATTTAGATTATTTTTTGTATTTGTTTTTTAATTGAATAGGACTATAATTTTTAGGAGACATAGTAAAATACTTAACTTCCATCACGGATAATTATAGAGCTTAGGGATTGATTGCCGCCATAATCCTTAAGATATTTGGGGGCAGTACAGTGGATTCCTAGACCTCTGAATTTCTGATCTCTTCTGAAAACGTTTTTAAAACAAAGTGAACTCTGGAGTCGTCGTACAATGCTTTTATGCATTTTATTCATTGTTTTGCCCCAATTTTGACCTGCTCATTCAGTAACAACTCTAGCTGTTTGGAACTCTAAGGACTATCAAAACATCGTTCAAATTGCTTGATCCTCCAGTTTTCAATCATTAAAGCCCTTGATACCTTTAGGTAAGGCTTTAGTATCCCCAAAAGTAGATATTAAGGCAATGTGGCGATCAGCCTAGCCCTGACTGTCACACTTTCAATATGTGGTCCAATTTTCTAGTCTGCAAAAAACCGTAAATATTATAACATAAAATTGACTTCCATATGGAGAAGTTAAGTAAGGTCCATCAATCCTGGTTCTCATGTTGAAAATTTTTAATTTTCCAAGCCATACCTTTGTAGTATGCTTCAGTATGTAGCTGGATTAAGACCTCATGAGATTCCATCAATGTTTTTTCAAACTCATGTACACTTCATTGGCAATTAAGTATATATGAAGTGGGAGTTCTGGATGCTTCCCTTAAAGTAACTGGAACAGCAATCACCCCATTGCTGAGCGGAAGGCAATCTTGAAACCAAAAGTAGCGGAGGGAAAAAAATATAACAACTGGCCAGTTTTTATGTTTAACTTTGAAATTATAGAAATGAGAGTACTATATACCTGCTACACCAAGCCATTGGTTTTAAAGAGATATAGTGTGGACAATACCCCACAAATACTCATCATGTATTTAAGCTTGAGTATTATGTGAGATGAAAAGTTGGTCCCATTAATTGTTTGTAAGTACTGCAGGCGTCCATGCTAATAGACAAACATTTTATATAATATACTTAGGTGTAGTCATAGCAATTTAGTACTTGATAGATTTATACTCCAATCACTTGGCTTAGTGATTAATGACCACAAATCTGTGCTTTAATTGCCTGTAACTATTGGTTAACGGTCCTACAACATTAATAGAGATGATGTGCCAAGCATAATTGGGTTTAACTAGTTGATAAAAGGTATCTTTCTAGTAGAGGGTTTCAGCTTATTATATTTTGTGACAGCTAAGGGTCTCATTTTTATCTTGATGCATCAATTCTAATATTAGTGCTGTTTCAAATGCTAAAAGAATCCTCTTAAATCGCCAATGCCTGTCACCTTGTGGACCCCAGTAATAATATGTTTGCGCTACTGACTGGGGCATTCACTAATGCTGATTGTTGTTAATATTAAACTTCTTTCATTTTTGAAAATAGTGTTATTTTTAATTTCTCAAGGGAGTTGAACCTTCTCTGGGCATTGTCATATGTTGGGTGACATCTTATTTAATAAATAATCAGCCAGAATGGCCTCTAAGGCCACAATGGGCTTCTAAGATAAACAGTCAACGTTTGGTCTTTTATGATGGTTGATGTTAAACTTAAAAATAGGCTTCCAAATTAAAGCTTATAACGCCAGTCTCTTTGTGACTCTTTTAGAATTTAAAATAAATGAAGCAAGGCATTTTCGGTTACAATTGTGAAGTGCACCTTAAAGACCAAGACTCAGAATTTCTTACAGGCTTAGATTAAAAACAGACAATCCTTTTCTGTTACTGTGTTGATCTGCTTATAAACATCCAACGTTTAGTTTTAGTAAATCACTTTGTTCTCAATTCCCTCAATATACATTTGCATAATATCGCCCGTACAGAAGTAAAGGATATGTCAATTTAAATATTAAAAGTTCTATCAAAATTAGGGCACATAGATATCAGCACTTTGTTAAGGCAAAGCCTCAACTTGTCAAATGCCAACTGGCAGTTCACCTTCCATTTAAATTGTACACCTTTATTTAACAAGTGAAGTAAGTTCTCACTAGTTTTACTTAAATCTTTTTAAACTGGGTGTTAAAGCTAATCATTTTAGGAATCATCTAAATTTCTCAATTGCTACTACTTCTGAGTCATCTTTTCAATAGCCTCAATTTTCAGCTGGGGCTGTAAGATGTGCCTATCAATAAAAAATTTATAAATTCTGAAGTTGTTTTTGAAGATTGGTCTAAGACCAGCTGTAGTGAGGCTATGGAAGAATTCCTCCAAGTTTAAAGAGCTTGTTGAACATTTTGGAAAGAAAAAATTATATCATCACTATATATTAAAGCATAAGATTTTTAGATCATATAAAATGCTATCTATTCCTGCTGAAAAGTTGTGGGGCGTTTCACAACACTTAGAGCATCTAAGTGGGTTGTTAAAGGCCTGAGAGGTAATCATGATGCTTTATCCTGTTTGCCTTTTAAAAACTCAATCTGCCAATAATCAGAAATGGAATCCATGGCTCAAAAATTTGTGCACCATCAAAGCAGTCTTTACATTCTCAATTCATGGTAATAGATAGTGATCTTTTTTGGTGGTTTTTTTGAGCTTTCTATAGTTAATCATCACGTGATGAATTTTCTTTTATTAATAATCAACACTGGGGAACCCCAAGGACTCTTATATGTAACTAACATCCTCAATTGCACAATTCAGTTGCCTTTTATTTACCACTCCATTTTCCACCTTTGAATGTCTAATAGTATGCATGCAAATTGGGAGATGAATTCTGGTTGATATGGTGTAACACGTCTTGTGAGCAATCCAAGTTAAATCTGTCTTAAGCCACAAAAAATCTATATCAAACAGATAGAGACAGGTTTTGAACTTTTTAGCTCTTATAAACCATAGAGACTTTAATAAGGTACCAGTGAACGAACAGATTGGCGCTCTTTGCCGTTAAGGCCCAATTCATCCTAATGACCAAAATTATATATACATAATAATTTGTTGAATGATAAATCATAAACAAAAGCAACAATTCGATGTGCTTACTTGCATAGGGTACACATGTAAAATTACTGACTATACTTGGATTTTGACATGGATTGGAAGGATGAACCCAAGCGCAGTGATAGGTTCCAAGTAGGTTTAGCAAGGTGACATAAATATTTCATTGCATAAACCTTGAAGAATAAAAAATGAATTCTGGTCCACAATACTGATTAATAGAATGCCAGAATAGTTAGAATATGTTGTCACTAAGAGGAATGTCCTGGGATTCCAAAATTTGGATGGGCAAATGGCTGTTATAGCCACAAATCTGGTGAAGCTCAGTAGCCACTATGACTTCCTTAAACATGAGATCAACAAGTGTCTAGATCAATAAGCAAAGTCCTTAGTCTTACTTTTTGTTGTATTATTAGTACTAATGAGAACCAACCCAAAAAGGGGTCAAACACGCTTTTTTTATTTGTAGGTGCTTAATAAGACAAAATAAAAACCTCTTAATAGGTGCTCCAGTGGCTAGTCTAAACATCCATATTGGATGGGGAAAGGAGGTTGGGGTAATTTATGTCTAGAGTATACCTGAGGCACACAAGGGCGAGAAAAATAGGAGTGATTCATTAGCAAAATGTATCATAAGATTGAGAAATGTCAAGTCTGAAATCATGAGGATTTCTGCAGTTTGCGGCGTCTCAACATACAGGGTGAGCTGATTTTAGGCATACTTAGTCAGCTCCAGAACAAAAATAAAGCTTTTAATTTTTTGACGTTTTTGAGGGTACTGAGGTCTAAACAATGATCACTTGGCGGCATTGGAACAATGTTGGCCCATAGTAAATGCAAGTTTTTCAATGACATCCCTAGGTTTCTTCAGGGAAGTCAGTTGGGTAGTTGAGAGAGAGATTTCTTCACATAGTGAATCCTTAGCTAAGTGAAGGCTTAAAGGGGGAGGGTTTTGGTGGGGACAGTGGCTGCTTTGACATTGAGCCAATAATGGTCTTATAGACATCGAAGCCCTTTTGTGGGAGGAAGCAGCAAAGAGGAGGTGGATTGGGAGGCATATGGAAGGTGTAAGTCACTCAAAATTTGATTTAATCAGGAAAGAATGTTCATCATTGGGCACACATTTAAGATATTTGAATGGTTTGGAGAGGGGTAACTTCAGCCATTAATAGGAGCTGATTGGATGGGTCAGGAGCATTTGGCCTTTCAACTATCCATGGCAATATAACTGGAGCTTAAACAGCAATTTTCTCCTGCTCAATATGAGAACTTGATTGTGATGGCTGTTGCAGGATTAGCTACAGCTGAAGTAATTGAAAGAGGGGTGGGAGGATCAAACTCCACTCAATAAATCCCTCAGTATTGGCATCAGGAAAATGTTGGAGAGGAGGGACTGATTCTGCTATGGCAGCAAGGGAAGGGCACTTATGCTTTGAGTGGTCCAACTAAAACATGAGGGGCAGAGGGTGTGGCTATTTTCCACGCAGGCTCAAAATGGGTTGATGGGGGAAGAGCGGATTACAGTTCTGGTGAATGGTAAGGTAATTATTTCATTAGAAGAGGTGGATTGTCATAAAGGCATGAGGCCCTGTGAGGTGGATGGCCCCATTGAGAATCACATAATGGAGAACAAGATGGTGCCATAAGTGGCCAAAACTCCAGGGAGCTCATGGCAGAGTTCTCTTGGTGGAGAGATGGTTGTGCAACCCATCAAAATTAACTATAAAAGTGGCGTCCACTAGCAACCAAGTGCAAATGGTAGGAATTGGAAATTTTATATACATGTGGCCTTGTCAACGCAACCATATGTTGGGCCTCACTAGATAAGAACAGGTCTAAGTACTTCTTAAAGGTGAAAAACTATATATTTGATGGGGTTGAACACCACCTGATCCATCTCAATGATGAATGCGCACACATAGGGGAAGAGGTACTCATACCTGATCCAGAGCCATGGTGTAGGTTGCTCCAGGGGAGCTCCTAAGAGCTTCTAAGCATCTTTGGGAGAACACGAGGTGGCGGGCTAGGTCCCAAGGGGATAATGTAACTGTAAGGATTAGGGAGGCTAGTGTATCTGGCCTAGGAGCATTTCAGTAGCGGCTAAAAAATGATAGGTTATGTTGCACCACAAGCCCACATGAGGACAGAAGCCGCCATCTCACAAACACATAGAGATTTTGAACAGCATAATGGCAATAGTTCCTTTTTTAAACATATAAGTTCTAATACTATTAATAATGTGTTATAATCAAAAGGTTCCTAATGTAATATAATAAGAGGTTTTACCCCAATTTATTTCCAAGATATTTAATTTTAAATCAGTCTTAGTCCCGTATGACTTAGGAAAAGAGGTTCAAATGAAAAGTCATATTTTTGGTTTGGTATTCAATGGTGGAAGTGATACTATTTTTGAGCTAAAACACAGCGGCAATGCACTCTAACCTTTCTATAGATATAATTGACTTTAGCCTTGCAGTACTGTATTCCTTTCAGTAGTCCTATCCTTGTGAGAAAAGGGGTTTTCACTAATTTAGTGAATACAATACTAATCGCTGACCACTGTTCACAATGGATCTTATAATGAACTTACTAAAAGTGATATAAAATGAGTGCAATAAAAATAGCGATAACTGCATTAATTATGTTTATATCCATATTGTCAGCTTGACCTAATTAAATTGTAGGTTTTCAGATGATAGCATGCTAGCTTTCTTTAGTCACTGAAAATAAACACGTGTACTATGTTTAGCTTAGGGCATTGCCAGAGATGACCAGAAGCTAATGATATTCAATTTTTAAACTTAAGAATTTGCTTTTAAATTTTTTCTTATACAACTTTCAATTTTTTGGCAGCAATGGAGTGTTTACATTTACCATGGATCTGGTTAATTAATTGAGATTAGCCTGCAAGTCAGGGTGAGTAAACACCCATAATACAAATCAGAATATCGGTGGTATAGCCATCCATACAACTTGGTCTTTTACTTTGAGAGAAACAATTGAAGGATACCAACTAACATTCGACATTAGCATCATAACTGCTAGTAACTACACCGTTGCAAAGGTGGCAGCCGTGGATCTAGCCGCAGTTGTTTCTTTATGCCACACAGGGAGCCCTGAATCCACTCTGGCAACATGGGCTGCTGACTGCATGGGAAGGTCACGAAACAATTTCCCACAAAGGAGAAAGTATTTCTGAAAGCAAGGTCACATCCTGACGCCATATGGCATCCAAAATGGGGTCACCCCAGGATAGCATTATAATGGTATCCCCACTTAAATGGGGAGGGCAGAAAAATTTCAATTATGGCATTATTGCCTAGTCACTGCATAGACTGTGAAACATGGCACCTATTGGGCAGCGACTATCAGATAGAGAGCGCAATTTAAACTTTTAGAAAAATCTCTGTGTGGAGCTTGTTTATCAAACAAAAGTAAAAATTGACTGACAACTGCACCTGTGAGGGATGGTTGCGTAGAGTGCGGGGTTTGGATAATAAATAAAATTTTCACTAATTAAGAGTAGCACAATCAAAATTATTTCCAGTAGATTGACATTCCAACATCTTCATGATGCCAGATTGATCTCGGCCTGACCAGCTTACTCAAGCTCAAATTTTGCCACCAAATTTTCCCTTCAAGCGTAATTATGCTTGGTGTATTAAGATGCTTCATCCAATAGGTGACTGGGTACGCCCATGGCCAGGCTGCATTTGAGTTTCTATTTATTAAAAAGATTTAATGCACCTAAAACTTTTGGGTTTGGGCTCACCCTTTCAAGTTGAAGAAAATGCATTGAAGGTGCTTTAATCCTAATCGTACATTGGATGTCTCAATTATGCTATCCAATGATTTATCAATGTTATCCATCCTCTCGTTGGGGCCCAAGCTTATTGAAGAATAGGAACAACCACAACCTTTCCGATGGTAATGGCTTCTTACTTCTGCCACCTTCAAAAACACACCCCAATTTTTGAACCAACTCTTGGGTGATGAGATATGGAGGTTAAGGGGACAAGCTTAAGAGGGTAGACAGTCGCCCACCTATCATTCACCACATGGGCTAGATTACCCTAGGAAAAAGAGAGGGATGGAAGCCTTCTTTATCTTCTTTTTGTTTAGAACAGGAATTACTCAAGGTTGAGGTGCAGGGGGTGCTCCCCAAAACTTATATTATACTTCCCTTTTTGAACATTGGGAGAACCACTGGGGACTTGGGCAAGGATGACTTTCTTGTGGGCTTTTGGCAATTTATGGCCAAGAGCGTTGCAATCTTCAAACAAAGTGGGGAGCGTCAGGTTGCAGGGCGTGAAAGGCCTCCACCAGCTCACCACAATGTGCACAGTCATGGGTACTGACTCAACTATTCTCATATGACGTAAACCCCTTCCAGGCCATGAAGTACTGGACAAACTTTAAGATTTTCACGAGACCAAGATTGCATTGACCTCAGCCTCCTCCAATCCTTCAACCAGGATTGGCTCTGGCACCGCCTGGGTTCTTCCCTTTAGTTGAGGACAAATTAGAAATGTGAGTATGGGGTGCTTTTCCCTGTTGGCAAGAAGAGTCAACCTAAATGCGCCGTTGCCTAAATCTGCCTCCACCACATGGGGCCCAGAGCGTTTGCTCGCAAACTTCTGGGAGTGCAATTTCATATGAAGGTGTCATATATCAAACATGATGGTGGATCCCACCTCAATTTCATGGGAAGGGAGATGCTTCCAGTCCATGAAGCATTTTTAATCGCGGATGGCCTTGGTCACGTGCTCCTAAACCAGGGCTTGAATGCTCTAAATGTACTACACATGGTCTGCTGCGCCAGGATCTTCAGGTAAAGGCACAGGTGATAGAAAATGAAGAGAATATCCCAGAGTGGTTTTTGTATGGCGAGAAGACAGTTGATGCATGAGTGCATATTTATATAAAAATTAGGCCAAAGTAAGATAATCTTTCCATGTATCCTGCATAGCAGAAGCATAAAAATGAAAATTCTATTCATGAATTTGGTTATCCTGCACCATTTGGTCATTATAATGGGGATGGTATGCGTTTGATTGGCATGTCGTAATCTAAAGAAAGCCAGAAGAGTTGTCCAAAAACGCGCCATAAACTATGACCCTCGGTTGCTCACAATCTCCCAATGCAAGCCAAACATCAAGAACACATGCTTCACAATGAACCGGGCCATCTCTTCAGGACGATGGCTGACAAACAGAGATAAAGAGCGAATTCTTGATAAATCTATATTTAACCATCATAATAGCAGTAGACCCATTTGAGCTGAGAGCTTAAAAAACGACAAATACTGAGTTCCACGGACCCTCCACCTGCTGCAGGGGATGGAGAAGGCCATTAGTACCTGATCTATCCAATATCGCCTTCATGTACATCATGCAATCAATGATCCACGCCGGGATATCCTTAGAAAACCCTGGTGAGTTAGATATCCACCTTACCAAATCTAGGAATTTCCTTAATTCCTATGTGACAAACCACAAGGGTCATAATGAGCACAAATTACCTCATCACAGAGTTTTGGCAAACCCACCACAGTTTTTACTGAACTGAATTGTCCCCTTCACCAATGAATAATAGGTTCACTTATGTGTCAGAATTATCAGCTGGTCCAACAGCTCTAGCCCCTCCAAACTTGCCATTTGACCCGCCAATACCTGAGAGAAAAGAGGCAGATGGGCACAATTTTCACCAAAACTGCAAGAGGAGCAATAGGTAAGATCTGGGCAGGTGGATTTACCATGATTAGCTCCTTCTCATCTGCTTCACTAGACTCAAAGCAGGGTTCCAATTCAACAAATCAGGAAGGACATTTAAGGAACCTTTCATGAGCTTTTAATTGAAGTTATAACTGCAGAGACCATCTAGTACTAAAAAAAAAAACTGCAGAGGTTGCAATACGTTTGGGCATGGTGATGCACCAGCTTCTGTGGTTTCTGGAAATACATAAGGTCCTGATGACCCATCCGCATGGTTACCTCATGCTGTGCGCCCTGAAGAAGTTACTGCCAGTGGTAAGTGAACACATCTTGGTTGCCAACCCCTTATCATATATGGCCCAAGAATGTTCAGACAAAGCAAACTTAAACAAAAAACAATTGACCAGATATTCCAACCTGTCAAGCGGTTGTAACAGCAACACCTCCAAAGCGGCTGATGAGGCGTTGTATACTAAATTAAAATGCTTTGTGGTGTCAGCATGTTTGAGAACAAAGGCGTCAAAAACACCTCTTTGATGACGTCAAACGCCCATAAAAATCTTTCATCCATCAGAAAAGAAACATCCTTTCTGTCAAGGGATGCAGTGGCATGGCCAGCTGCGAGAAGGCAGGGAAAATTTTCTTCAAAAATATGATCATGCTCCTGTGCTCTGCAATTGCTTCTGTGTGGTAGTGGTAGGCCACTCAAGATTTGCATTTATCTTGCTTAGAGGAATGGCGTAACTGTCCTTCAGGACCAGGTACCCAGGATGGTAATCTCCCCCAATCAAAAAATAAACTCTCACTTGGAGAGCTTTACTTATTTTTCGCCTTGTGAAACGCAGCCAGCACCGCCTCCAGTTCTTTCTCATGCTGCTCAGTGATGGTGGAGTGCACAAGAATATCATCAATGTACACCACCACACAGGTGAACTGGAGGTCACACAGAACATCATTGATCATATCGTGGAATGAGCCAAGGAGCCCTTCAAGACAAATGGAATCACTAAAAACTGTTATGTGACCCTTTTGGTAAAAATTGCTGTAAGCCACTACTAGCCTTCTACCACCCAGATTGGGTAAACGCGTTCATGAATTGAGCTTCAAAAAGCCCAAGATTTTGTGATTTCATGGATAATCGCTTGCTTAAGGGGGAGGGGATAGGGTTCATAAACGGTGATAATATTTAGATGTCCATAATCTAACAGGGGCGCAACGTTACACCATCCTTCTGAGAGAATACTATGGGCGATCCAATGGGAGAGGATTTCTTGAACACCCGCCCTTTTAAAGAATATCGTTTAACCACACCTCCATAACCTTGTTCTCCTGCACCATACAGGGATGCAATAGAATTTTACATTTATCAAAGACACCGATAAACGGAATGTCAGGTCATACTCAGAATGAGGCGGAAGGTAGTTAGCCTTTTCCAAATCAGAAAAATTCTGATATACTACCAACACCAGGAAAAAAATCCTTTAGAGGGCCTGGGGGAGAAGGAATTGATGTAATGGATCCCACCCCTCTTGTTCCATCATGAGTGTATCAATAAGGTAAAATCCACCCACAACTGAGTATTTTCAAAAGAAAGTACATTTGAGTTCAGGTTGATGTTAAGCTGCTACTGAAGCTACCACCTTACCTCAGATAACTGTGATGAGAAGATTCAACATTGTAGAAAACAAACACATAAACTGAACTGTCGCACCAAAAAAGGTATTGGGCGCAGTAACTTATAAAGACATTAGAGTGGAGGACGCGCAAAACACTGATGCACCCATTTCTAAGTCAACCTCTAAATCCTGCGCTAGTTCTAAACTCATAAAGTAACCCCGCTGCTCCCATATTCACAAGAGCCTCAATTGACACCCTGTGTGTATAAAAAAGGAATTTCCAGAGGCAACAAAAAAAATCAAAATACTTTTTACTGGCAACAGCCTAGTCTTTCCCCAGCTGAGTAGTAATAGTTGCTAAGTCATCCAAGTAACTGGAATCTGGAGGCGAACAAAACCTAGAGTGGGTAGAGCATTCTCAAATTCTTCATGTTAGGACGTTGACAACTTGGGCACGATGGATTATTTAGTACCAGTTTCTTCAGGGGAACTGCTTTACCAACCGGCGCCAGGAAAGGGGAAGGGGAATCAATTAGATGTGGGAGACTGAAGCATCCTACAGAACTAGTACATACATCCTGGGAGCCTGGCCAGAACAGCCACGCTGGGTGAGAGAAAAAGGAACGCTTCCTTGTTATTCAAGATTCCACTAAAACTTTTTGGTGGGGAACCTATTTTATTTAACCTTCTACCTCGCCTATCGCACGCAAAAGCATGGCGCTGATGGGGATGGCCACCGCACCTACATGCTTCTATGGACCCAAATGACCTTACCAGGCAAAATTGTTGGTGTAAACAGGTTCTAAGGAGCATGGAATACTTCAATCAAACTTCCAACGGAGGTCTTAGCCCAGGATGCTGACCTAGAAAGCTTCAATGGATGAGGAAAGATAAGACGCCTCCACAGCCAACTTGAAAAATTGTATACAATAATTTGATCTTGACACAGGCACTTAAGCTACTGATGATATCAATATAATTAAATGACTAGAAAGCCCCACTTGGTTGGCCGAGAACAAAATCCCATTTACCCAATAATTATCACCTCTTCCACTGTGCTAAAAGCTACACTCCGCTGCATCCATAAAGGAGGAGGAATCTGCCATATAAACCAAAAACTACACCTGCAACTCTTCCAAAGCGTCCAAAACTTGGTTCACTACTTCCATAGAATGGACGGATGAACCCACCCCTGGCACAAGATGAAACTGAGATAAATCATGCGTGATAAATCTGAGTCAGGAGCTCTGTTGCAATTCAGGTTTTGACAAACCATAGGATATCAACTTTAGTCATAATTCCCCAACGCCCTATAGACCTCACATTTACCTTTCCTATTTATCTATATTTTACATAATAAGTCTCATTGATCTGCCATATTAGCTTTACCAACGTTTTTAGGCCTAAATCCCGCAAATATTTAGTCGCCATTACCACCGTCCTGATTAGCTTATTAAATGGAAAATTGATTCTCATCAATCTTCCATTCTATATATTTCTAACCTGCTTAGGGCCAATCATAAGTAATTAATTTAATGAATCTTTGACCTGATTAGTTGTGTATGCAGATCAATTTCTTGATTTTTTAACGGACATTTCAATATAACTTTGCTAGTATTCTCGCCTGCTCAATTCTATACCATTTTATTTACTTTTATATGCTAATTCCAGTTAATTAATTACTATTCACTTGTTGACCAGATGATTAATTCCCAAAAACCAAGATTTCAATCTCATCAGTCAAAATTTACCTAATTGACTCCACCAGATCAGTCCCAGGAGTCTCTGTCAAAATTCTCAAAGATTATCTCATCAGATTTGTCTTAGTATCTCTGTCAATCAAACCTCTAAATTTGCTACTGATGTGAAACAGATGATTTTAAGATGCTACCAAGGTTGGACAGACCACCACAATATGTGCCCAACATGGACAGTTGAACGTCAGTTTCAAAGAGCTTAATCCACAAGCTATTAATGGGCCAGAAAAAAACTTTAAAAGATTTGGGAGCTGAAGGGAAAACTGACTAACTTGAGGGCAAGGTATAAATTGGTTGCCCTTACATTGTAACAAGGATATACGCAGCAATTCACCCAATGGTATCAGCTCTACCTGAAGGGATGCAGCAATAGACTAACTGGTATCTTTGGGTCTCAAAGGAATGCAGACTTCTTTATGCAAGATCCAACTCCGCTGAAAGTACACCCCAAGACTAAAGTGGATTTGAGGATTTAATTGATAAAACCTTAATTACTTAGTGAGCATTATTTTGTTTTGAAAAATAATGTCTTCATAAAATATGAGATATTCAAGTGCCATTTTTCTTTATGTAATCTCGCCCAGTTGCAACCAAAAATTGCAACAAACTCTACCACCACTACACGGAAACACCAGAAAAATGCACTGAATGACCATAGAAAAAGAACCAAACTAATCACAGATTATAGGTTCATGTTATAATGATGCTATTGTGTTATTTACTTCTTGTAAAATAGTGAAGATAGTGGAAAATAAAGTCGGTCAATTGTGTCATGGAGCTGGCTAATAAAGTTGAGATTAGCCTGCCAGTTATGGTGAGTAAACACTCAGAACACAAAACATAATGCTGGTGGCATAGCCATCCATATGACTTGATATTTTATTGGGAGGGAAATAATAGAAGGATGTCAACTAACATTCGACATTATCATCATAACTGCTAGTAACTACACCGTTGCAAAGGTGGCAGCCGTGGATCTAGCCGCAGTTGTTTCTTTATGCCACACAGGGAGCCCTGAATCCACTCTGGCAACATGGGCTGCTGACTGCATGGAAAGGTCATGAAACAAGTTCCCACAATGGAGAAAGTATTTCTGAAAGCAAGGTCACATCCTGACGCCATATGGAATCCAAAATGTTCAGCCCTAGGATGCCATTAAAATGGTATTCCCACTTGAGTAGTCAGGGCAGCAGCATTGTAATTATGGCCACTATGGCCTAATCATTGCATAGACTGTGAAACATGGCACCTATCGGGCAGAGACTATCAGATAGATAGCCTAATTTAAATTGGGGAAAAATCTTTGTGGAATTTTTTTATTGAAACAAAAAGTAAAAAATTGACTGACAATAAAACCGATGAGGGATGGTTGCGTTGAATGCTGGGGTTGGGCAATATTTAAAAAAATTTCATTAACTGATAGTAACACAATCACAATTAATTCCAGCAGATTAACATTCCAAAATCTTCATGATGCCAGATTGATCTCATCCTGTCAAGCTTATTTAAGCTCAAATTTTTTCACCAAATTTTCCCTTCCAGCGTATTTCTGCTTGGCAGATTAAGATGCTTCATCCATTAGGTGACTGGGTACGCCCATGGCCAGGCTGCATATGGGAGGTCCTATTGATTAAAAAGGTTTAATGCACCTAAAACTTTTAGGTTTGGGCTCACCCTTTCCAGCTGAAGAAAAATGCATTGAGGTACTTTAATCCTAATTGTACATTTGATGTCTCAATCACGCTTTACATTGATTTATCAATGTTAGCCATCCCTTATTGGGGCCCAAGCTTAAAGAGGAAGAAGAACAACCATAACTTTTTCGCTGGTTTTAGCTTATTACCACCGCCACCTTCAAACACACCCACCAATTCGCTGCATCAACTCTTGGGTGATGAGATAGGGAGGTAAGGGGGCAATCTTGAGAGGGTAGACCGTCACCCACCTCTCGTCCACAACATGGTTTAATTTGCCCTTTCAAATGAAAGGGACGACCACCTTCCTCAACCCTTTTTTGTCCAGAACAGGAATTCCCCAAGGTTGAGGTGCAGGGTTGCTCTCCAGGACTTACAGATCTTCCATTTCATCAGTGGTTTTTGGAGGGATTAGCCAATGTCAAAGTGCCCAGTTTCCCTTTTAAGATATAACTTAGGAATATCTTAATAATATTTGTGATTTGTAGAGAATTTTTAAAAGTAGCATGCACTTCTAATATCTTCTTATTTTTTCATAAGTCCCCATCTGTCTCTTGATACACAACATGTCTCTTGGTCTTAACAACCATAATAGGATATTGACTTTTTTAGTGTATAACTGGTTGCATATGTGACAAGGTAATTGACTGAAATTTGATTTACAGATCAAGGCCTATAAGGCCAGGTCAAATCTTGTTTTAAAAAAGGTCCTATTGACTATTTGTGAACTTTTGAGCTTAGAATAATCCCTGTAAATTCATGTCTACTGCACAGGTTCTGATGTGTGCGTTGTAATAGATTATTGATATAGTTGAATGGGATGACAATAGTATGAAAACTATCTCCCCAGTTAAGATTTTTAACAACCAACTTGACTATTGTCTCCCACGCTAGACTGGTAACAACGCTCTTCCTTCTAATCCTTGTAGTTACTTCCTGAAAGCAAGTAAACTTCTCCCTCTCACTCTTCCTTTTACTCCTGATGGGTCTTAACTTATTAGTCGTTTCAGAGGTTCTCTTTTCCTCTATTAGACATTAGTTGGCCAAGTAACTAATAGCTTGTAAGTCCAGGGGAGCGCCCCCTCCTCTTGGACTTGGTGGCTTTCCCATTTCCATAAAAAAAGGGGCTAGAAGGCAAGCTTCCCCTCTCGTCTCCCAGGGCGACCTCGCCAATGGGGGTGGACGAGAGTTTGGTAACAGCTTACACTTTAATGTCCCCGCCACCCATCCCACTATTGATTTTAGCTTTGATAGTAGGGTGAATCAAGGGAATATGTGCTGAGATATTTTAGAAGCTGACATTTTCTTGGTGTGAAATGTTTAAAAAAGTTAAGGGCAATAATCCTTTGTCATCAAAGCCTGAGAGTCCTAATCCTTTGTCAAAAAAAACACATCAGGCATGTACATTTGACAAACATAGCGTCTAATGTCAAATCTTTAGCAAATCTCTCCAATGGCTTTGGCCATTGGGAAATGTATCTGCAGTTCAAAACCCTCCTCAGACACTTCAAAATCCTTATCCAATCTTCCCCACATGGCCAAACGGACGCCAGAGCAACTGGGTGCAGGCATGTTGAGTGCCAAAACTTATCCCTGACCACTAGGGACCGCCCCTACATGGTGTGGCTTTTAAGAGTCCCCATTTCCCGTCAGATGAGATGCCATTGCGCTAACCATCAAATCCATGGTAAAACTGCAATTTGGGCGTCCATTGACGAACTGACAGCGACTTGGCCCAACACTGCCTCTTTTGAAGTTGGTTCAAATTATGTTCTTTTTCCCCTCACTCAAAGTTCGCCAGGTTAGGTCAAATTTCAAGGGCCCCAATCCTGCACTTTCCTAAGCTATTCCCCAAATTGGTTGTCTATTTAAGCAGTTGTAAAGTACTAAAGAAATTGACGGTCATTCAAATTATTTAAATTTAATAAAAATCTTCCTGCAATCAAATTTATTAATTAAGGTTAAATTTTTCTTTACCAAACCCCCTGTGACCTCTGCAATGTGTCACAACGGGTTGCATAATGACTGGGTCGCCCAGGCAATATTCATATAAATTTTCTTACCATAATCTCTTGGGCCTATCATGTCAAGGGCTTTTTTATATTTTCCCAGTCGCACAAGTCTCTACACCCAGACTAATTGGCTCTGGTGCTGTAACAGTTTAATTTCTTCACTGGGTTTTTTTCTTATTAATGGCTCATTGGCACCCTGCTGTTATCTATCTCCTAGCTTACTTTAACGTCGTTCAAGTGACAATGCCTCTTGAATTCTGGCTTGCCTTTTGGGTGCTTTTGTATCCTGAATGGCAGGCCAGTCTAAACTTTATCTGCTGTCTCTGTTACATAACTTCTTATACAAGGGAACCTTTCTTTTCAACTCTAATCTCAAGAGTTGGCGGATGACAAATAGCTAAGAGAATATTTTTATCTTCCATTCTTATCCCAAAAGTATATAAATAATTTTAAAACTATCTAATTTTTATTCCAAGTTTTATTGATTATTTTACTGCTTTATTTATTAAAAATCAAGGGAAGTAAAGGCGAATTCCGGCGTTCAACTTTTCCATTGGCACCTAAATTGGAAATAGCAACCATCTCCATTGAATAACTCTCTGAAGTCGCCTCAAATAATGATCTTCTTCATCTATCTCTTCAGATTTTGCTGCCAACTAGAATGCAACCTCTTATAAATTGAGTTGAAGAATGTGTCCCAACACCTTTGCTCAACCTCAGTGTACTGCCCTTATTATGCTAGCAACTTAATAAGGTAGTGGGACCTTTTACCCATTAACAGTAGTTTGCGTTACCTAAAAGGATAACTTGCAAGTTGCTATCAGAAGCGTTGTCAACACCCACCAACTAGTAATAAATTCCTTAAATTATTGGCGACAAACTCCAATTGTCTCCTACAAAATAATTTAATTTATTAATTGTTAAAAAATCAAACAACTTGTTTCATGTGAGGGATCCTCTCCAATGAAACATTAGTAATCTGGAAGAACTAAATTCTGCCAAATTAGTTATTACTTGTTTATGAATTATACTAAACAATAGTTTTTTCTTCTATGATAACTTATATTTATTAATTTAATCTCCTAGCGGATAAAGAAGATAGTTTTATAAACTTATTAGGCTGGATGATATTGTATAAAAAATCCCAAAACTATCTTTCAAGGCTTTGGTTGACTTGGACTGAACCTACAATTTAACTGAGATTTGGCAAAAATAGGTAACAATTTGTTTGATAGTACGTTTATTGTTGAACACTGGTAACAATACCCGTTATAGCTCCTTGTATGTTTCACAGGCATGGAAAAAAACAATCTGAGCGTTAAAGGCGCTTGACACCTTTGTATTATTTAAAACTTGAGCCACAATTTAAATAAATCTGGAAAAAGCCACAACAGACTCATCATTATAAAAAGAGCAGCTAAAAAATCATCTTCTGCGTAGTCATCAATTCTATTTTACTAAACCACTGTTATTGTAATCTTTTTAGTATTGCAGTAAATCATATTGAAAACTAATCATTTTGGCTTTATAAGATCCTGACATTTGAAGTTTATAGAATTTATTATGGTCGCCAGCTTGACGTCCTTGGGGAATATCATGCTTATCTTAAACTTGGGGATAAAGTGTATGTTTCTGCTTTTGTCAATCTTGTATAAGTTTATTGTAATATAAGAAATTCAACTTTACTTTCCATAGGACCAAGTAGGCCGAAAGAATCCCAACTAAACCTCCAGGGGATCTGAACGAGGAGTGGAATCAAAACAACTTTAGGAATTCAGAATGGCTGGAGTGGAGACCACCTGAGTGGTGTGAGAAGTATTCTACAAGTTAGTGTGAGGTGACGTGAAAGCAGATTGCTAGCTGGAATCAACTAGATACTAGTAGGGATAGTTATAATTAAAGTTGGACAGCAGTAAAGATCATATGCAAGTGGCCCCTAACTGATGCCTCATTAACCATCAGTGTCAGCCGCCTATGTAGTATCATCTTGTTTAGAGAAACGTTATAAATGGCTGATCACTGGCTATATTTCGTCTACTAAAAAACTGTAATCTATAAACTCATAACGGAGTTGGTTCAACAGGATAAAAAATGGCGGCGTTCTGGCATAAACATTTATTCAACCGTCCAAGTATCCATCTGGAAGTCAAGTAGTAAATTTATTTTATCTTTTTCTGAACTTAAGAACAGGCTAAGATATGCAGGAAATCAATCTCTCTAACAAGGTCATTGCTGGAGTGAACAGCTCTATCCAAAGCTTAAGCAAAATTCATCAAGTAATAAATGATTGGCATTAATATTATTTTTTATATTACAAAATCAGCAAAAAATGTGTCATCAATATATTTAAGAGATTAACAAGATAACCATTACTTTTATAAAATAAAATTATGAGAAGATTTGCAGTTTATAAAGGCCTTGGGGTTGTCTGCTTTAACATTTGTGGTCTGCATTAATCAGTGGGTAAGTTTCACAATGCAATTCATCGAATAATGTTGGCACAGTTAAAGGAATGCGCCCCTGTAGTATCACCAAGATGATAAAATTTAGTGCTATGATATTTTATCTCAAATGCATTGTAAAAATTTATAGGTTTTCTGATTATTATTATCAGCCAATAATCACTATAACTTATTACTTTCACAGGTTCAGTTCTTATGAAATTCATCTGCGTTGTAATGTTGTTGATATAATCGGTTGATAAAAGTATGACGACTATTATCCATAGTTGAATGGAATTCTTAGATCTTGGCTCACCGCTCAGCCATTATTTCCACTCAAAATACTTGAGATGTCTCAAAATAGTTTTTTGTTCCCTTGTACCATCTAACCCAATCTTCTCTGAGATTCCTTGGTGACAGTTTCTCCAGTTTGAAACACAGTCAGCATCAATCCTTAATTTGTTTCGCTTCTTCTTTGGATCACCGCTCAGATCCTAGCTCTTTTCCTTAAAAGAGTCTCTCAATTATCACACAAAGCAATAATATCCCCAAGAAAGAATAGAACAATTGAAAGCTGATAAAGTTTACTATTAAAAACTATATGGTGGGTAAAAACTTATTTCTTTATCAGTGAATTTTAGGGAATTTATAGTGAGAAATTTTGGCGCCCAACCCTCAGTTGACACCTCTTCAATGAAACGGCAGCCGTTGACATTGATTCATCCATCTTCAGCTCAGCAGCAATGGTCTTCCCCATCCTGGCTAGGATTCTGTCATTGACATCCTCAAGACCTAAAATGGAAAGAGTCATAAAACGTGTCCCTAACATTTTCCTCTCAATCTAAGCAAACCAACCATATTTGTCAAGTGACCTTCTTAGGTAATGGGACTTGTTACCCATTAAGGCAGGTCACAAACCAACTGAATGATTTGCTAGTTGCAGGTAGCATCACTCGCCTCACAACTAAAAAATTACATTCCCAATCAGTTGGTGATGAAAACTAACCTATCCCAATCAGTACACCTGATAGTTAATCACAATCAGATGCCCATATTTCGCCGGCAAATCTGCCCAATGAGATCTTAAGCATTTGTCCAGATTGATCCTCAATGGATCCTACCAGGCAAATACCCTAAAATCCACTGAATATAGTTACTATGAAATCAGGGTCAACCAATTTTTCAATTCACCTCGCATTAGGGAATTATCCCCTAGTAATTCCTGATAATCTAGAAGGCTGGGAATATAGGCAAAAATCCTAACACATCCCCCCTCTTGTCTAGCTTTCCAGCGAGAAAAGGACTGAGTTAGGAGAACACTGCTTTGGACACTTGGTGGAATACTTCATTTTCTCAAGTAGAGTATGATTGTCAATACTCAACACTGCTTAGGATGACCTTTGGCATGCGGCGCTCTTCCTCTTCCTCCTTGCTACCGCCTACTCAGAGCGCAGTCCCCATGATCTACTGTCATGCCAGGCTGATTAATTTACTTGTGACAATATTAGTCCCAGGATCCGGTTCCCCCCCATCAGGGCATATGACCTGCTGTTATATTCAGGATTCTTGGTCTGGCGTCCTTGATTTCCTGATTTTCTCCTTGTCCTAGACAGGAGACTCTTGCCATTAAGGTTCATTTCACAGCCCAATTAAGAATGCTTATTTATGTTCATCTTTGTTATCTTCTTCTCATAACCTCTTGGCTCATATCATTCTTAATTATTCTCTGGAGAGCTTATCCCATTAATTTTGAGATTGATTTCTCTGAAATTGGAGCTTAATGGATTGTAGTTGCATAATGTAAACTTCCATATATGTCCGACATCCCCCCTCTCATCCAACTCATATGTCAAATTCCAAGTCACGGTACCAACAGCTACTCAACAGTTTGTCTGATCAAGATCTTTGGCTCTTCCAGCAGATGAGTCAGGATGCATGATGGAACCTCTTCTAAGGTCCTTCCAGGACTCATACTCCTTTTCTGGCACCAGCGGCTAGTCCTTCCGTGGAATTACTGGAAACTGTAGCCAACCCTTCAGAAACTAGACTAGCAATTGTCTCAAATGACTCTTGGCTGATTCTTCCTCTGTCATCAATTCCAAAGTAGGATTTTGAAACTTTCCTGGATTTGGCTTTTTTCACAGATGCGCCAAACATCATTGTAAATGCTCCTGAAATTATGCCCTTCACTCTTGATCGCTCCTTTCTTGCCAGGTCAGACTTACTTCCTGAGTTCCTCTTCCAACTTGGACAATAAAAACCTGCTGTCTTGGCTAACAATCTCACCATCAGCAACAGTACTCATTTCAAACTCCTCTAAGCAGAATTGAGGGCCTAAGTCACTGAGGCTTTATCCATAGCGCTGAATCCTTCTGATTTTGATAACATCTTAGATTGAGATACTGCTGCTTATGCTCTTCACTTTGCTGGCCAAGTTCTTTGAAGTTGGACCACAAAGCTTCCAGCCTTCCTGGGTTCCATCACTACTTCTGCTTCAGCTTCTGAGAAGCTCATAGTCATTGCTTGCAGGATGCCATTCGCTCCTTTCATGACTATCTTGTTTCTGATGCATCCCATCGGTATATTCCACTGTTGCTTTAATAGGGAGCATGATTTGGCAACCCCCATCTAGCATCCCTTATTAGCTGCTGGCCCATATGTCTGGTGTTCTTGAAACCTGTCGGCAAGTGCTCAAGACTAATAATCCAGCTCTGGTACCATATTGGGATTAATCAGGGTTATTTGCCAACTGCCTCTTTCTGTACTGTTGCTTCCCTCCTTGCTCCATGGTTTCACAAGAAGCTTCTTCCAACATCTCAATTTCCCTTCCCCTGGTCACTTTCTTACAGAGATCCACATCTTCTCAATAACTTAGTTTTGAGTAGGTCTAGCCTTCACTAGCAACCAATCTCACATAATTTTGACGGGTTATTCATTCCTACTGTTATCCATACTCCCTCCCCCAAGAGGCGACATAGGCAGAATCATCCTCATATTGAGGATAATCAGTAAAAATAAAAATTATGAATTATATCAGTTTTTTCTAAGTGGTTATATAATAATATTTTCCCGATATTTTTATCAATTTCTTTTTAATTTTTCATGGGACTTGACCTTGTTTCAGTTCAGCTGTCCATCTTTATAATTTTTCACCCAGGCTGGATCCTAGGTATTCTTAGATCTACCAGTTTATTATGGTTCAAAGGTCTTACTTTTTTAATACTTAACCATATAGATTGGTTCAGAGGTCCTTTTTTTGGACTTGACCCAATCATCAGGACATAACCAACTTAATGGTTCAATGGTCCTTTTGGAACTCTTTTTAATTTTTTTTCATCGATCCATAGCTTCAAATACTTAGCATAAACTTAAGTTACCACTCTTCCATCCAAGAGATTATTGATGGAATAGGTATCCGTTGCTGTCTTGGCAATAATCTTAAATGGACCTGACCACAACACATCAATTTTGATTTTCTCCAGAACCATGTGTATTACAATAGGCAACTCTTTCGCCTATTTGATATTCTAATAAAGCTGGTAAGTTCCTGTTGTCTGTCAATTTCGCTCATATCCTTTTCTTCAAAATAGTATTGAATGCTTTAAATTGCATCTCAATCAGGATATTCATCAGTCAGTTCAAGTACTGTTTGGCACTCATACCCAATTTTGTTTCCACCAAAGAAAATAAAATTGGTGGCTATGCAGCCTTCCTCATATATAACAACTTAAACGGCGTTTTTCCCATCACCGTATGATGACTGATATTGTAGGCAAACATCACTGAACTCAGGTACGTTCCCCATGTGGAAGTTCTTCCTGCGACCAGCTTCCTCAGTGTTGTGGCCAGCGTTCAATTCACTTGTTTTACCAGTCCATATGTCACCAGCCAGTAAGGTACAGACATGACTCCACAGCTCCCCATTATCTCATTCAACTGTGGGATCACATAAACGTGAAGTTTGTCCCATTATTGCTAAGCAGGACCTATGGGCATCCATGTCAGTATACTACTTGATCCAGGATGAACTTCACAGTTCTGGTAACATCTACTTTCGCCAGGGCCTTCATCTTAGTCCATATTGTCAGATGGTCAATAGCAACTATTATGTACTTGACTCCCCCTGTGCTCATCTTCAGCAGTCCCATCACGTCAATGGACCCTGTATGCCAGACAAATCTAGGGTGGACCAGTTGGTATCAAGTTGTATTCTTATGTGGTTTGTGCAGCTGGCACTCCACATAACAAGCTAGATAGTTGGCAACATCATAGTTGATTGACTCCTAGTAGTAGTACTGGCAAATAAGGTTGGTTGTTTTCCTCTGGCCTCCATTCCTGACAACCTTATTATTGGCTTGAGTGATAGCTGCTCTTTCTGACGGCTTCAGGAATAATAACCGCTTCCCATTGATCATCTTAAACCCTTTTCCATCCTTGGTCTCATTGTTTTCCATTGCTTTTTATAGTGCACCTTAGATTTCTTGGGGCTTATTCCTGATTTCTCCGTCGACCATTCTCTGGAATAACTCATCCACTTCTGGTATACCATATGGACCATTGGTAACTGCAATAAGCCATCCACTATGGTGAGAAGCCCCCACTTGGTGGACAATTTTATAATCATAAGCCTGTAGCAAAAGTGCCCATTGGCCAGTCATCCTTCAGGTTCTCTCAAATTATGGAGCCAACTCAATGAGGAGTGGTCCATCACTACTTTAAGTGCATTCCGTGGATGTACACCCAAAAATGCTTACAGGCGTAAATGACTTCAAGGCATTCATGCTCAGTTACAGTGTAGTTCCTCCCAGCAGCTGAGAGTGTCTAGCTCACATACACCACCAGATGTTTGTCCCCAAGTTCATCTACTTGGATTAATATGGCGTCAATCGCCATCAATGAGGCATTGGTTTGTATACTAAATTCTCAATTAAAATTCGGATATTTCAAAATTGGAGAATCTATTAAATATTAGTGTAACTCATCACAGGATTCCTGTGCTTCTTCATTCCATATGAATCCTTTCTTTGGATCCTTCAATAGATGGATAAGGGCTCAGCGATTCTGACAGAATCCTTAATAAATACTCTAATAAATTTATACTCTCAGCAACTCATGTCAGCAATCCCATCTCATCATAATCGGCAAATTTTTCCTAAAATTGACCTTGCAGATTACATCTCTTGTGCATCCCAAATCGTGGTCATCCTAAGTGAATACTTCCTGATACTTTTCAAACAATCTGAGCACCTTTTCTTGCTGTCATTCCATCAGATCAGCGAGTTGCTCTCAATCAACCAATAGATTGATACTCTCAGTTACCCTAGCCAATGATTCCATCTTATCGTGATCCCAAATTTGTGGAATCTCACAATTTGGCCTTCGGGATTTCACATTGCTTCCTAGGTCTGAAACTCATAGACCATAAAAATCGATACTTTAAATCTTTTATATATTTTTTGTATTTTTCTTTTGCAATGGGACTTGCAACCTACAAAATGGTCCTGAGATCCTTCTTTTCCCTTCATCCAAACTGGACTAGGTATACTCTATCCTACCAGTTATCATGGTTCAAAATCTTATCCTCTTAAGTTTTAACCATCCATTTGGTTCAGTGATCCTCTTCTAGAACTTGGCCAAAATCTCAGGACATAACCATTTAATGGTTCAGAGGTCCGCTGGGAACATTGCAACTATATTATCTTAGGTTCAATACATCCATTTTCTTAGTATTGACCTTTCTTCACTATATGACCAGCAGCGCTGTTTCTTCACGTATAGGCTATACTTGCCAATTTTTGGCAATACTATTTAATATATTTGGACTTTAATCCCGACTGGTTAAACATCCAACAGGTCTTAATTTCATCTCATATTTCAGCAACTGATGCTTGGATCCTCATATCTCATTAGCCAACAGTCCTGCTCAATTGTTCAGATCATTTTTTCTTCTGAAAATGATTTTTGACCTTCATGGCCATCCTTAAAAACACAGGTCGTTCTGGCCTCTTTAGTTTCATATAAATTTCTCCTGAATTAATGAACTCGTCTCCAGCAACTTCTGATCATTTGTTGAGTGTTATTGAGTCAAACGATTCTCTCCACTAGCCTGGATTAAAGTTTTCTGTTTTGACTTCATATCTGCATTGGTATAAAATCCAATTCTCCTTATTGATTGCTTCCTATTTCATCTAATGCCTAATCTAAACACTGACTCCTAAGGACTATTTAAAGTGGACCCAATTTCAACCTGAGTTGATCATGCTGCTCTTTGGGACTATTTCCATTGGACCCAATTTCAACCTGAGTTGGCCCTGCCGTTGCTCTTTTTACAGGTAGATGTCAGATAGAACAGGTTTTCTTGCAGCACTAGATAGTTTCAAATCTAGACTGCAAGTCCCTTTCCCTGAACTTGAGCATCCTCAATTTCCTTCACTTGGAGCTCCACTTCTGAGATGTGGGAATGCAATAAACGTGATCCACTTCACGTTCAGAATTAGAAACATCTTCATATAACATCATGTTATAAGTTCTTCTACTCAACTACACAATTGTAGCGAGCAACACTTTGTAAAAATTAATGGGTCTGGTTATTATTATCGGTAAATAACCCCTATAAACTTATTACTTGCACAGGTTTGGATCTTGTGCAATTCATCTGCGTTGTATTGTTGTTGAAATAATCAGTTGATAATAGTTCGACAACTATTATCTGTAGTTGAATGGAATTCATAGATCTTGGCCCAATGCTTGGCCAGCATTTCTGCTCAAAATACTTTAGATGTCTCAAAATAAGGATTCATTCCCTCATACCATCTAACCCAATATTCTCTAATAATCCCCACAGTGACAGTTTCTCCAGTTTAACACACAGTTGGCAGTAATCCTTGATTTGTTTCCGCTTATTCTCTGGATACCCACTCAGATCCTTACTCTTTTCCTCAAAGAGTCTCCCAATTATCACACACAACAATGATATCCCTGAGAAAGAATAGATTGATTGAAAGCTGATATAGTTTACTACTTAAAACTATATACTGGATAAAAACTTATTTCTTTATTGGTGAATTCTAGGGAAATTATAGTGGGGGATTTGGCGCCCAACCCTTGGTTAAAACCTCTTCAATGAAACAGCAGCCGTTGCCATTTTTCACCCATCCTCATCTCAGCAGAAATGGCTTCCCCATCCTGGCTAGGATTCCATCTTTGGACATCTTTGAGACCTAAAAAAGAAAGAGTTGGAAAAGGTGTCTCTAACGTTCTCCTCTTGATCCAAGCAAACCAACCATATTTGGCAAGCGACCTGCTTAGGTAATGGGACTTGTTACCCATCAAAGCAAGTCACAAAACAACTGATTGATTCGTTAGTTGCAGGTGGCATCACTCGCCTCACAACTTACTACTTACATTCCCAATCTGTCTGTGATGAAACCTGACCAATCCCAATTAGTACACCTGATAGTTAATCACTATCAGATGCCCTATTTCATCAGCAACTCTTCCCGACGAGAGCTTAAGCATTCATATGGATAGATCCCTGATGGATCCAAACTGGCGAATATCCTAAAATCCCCTGAACATAGTTACTTTTAAATCAGGTCAACTGATTTCCAATTCACCTCGCATTCAGGAATTATCTCCTAGCAATTCCTGGTAATCTAGCAGGCTGGGGATATGAGCAAAAATCCCAACATGCATAGATCAGTTTTGATGATAAATAAAGATAATATGCATGAGGACAAAGATCTTGAAAACATAAATAAAACTCTATTAACTACAGTTTTTATCAACAGAAAAATCAATGGTAGTATTTAGTACTCACAGTGACTTTGGGCTCACAGCTTGGTATTACATACTGTGGTAGGCTTCAGGCGCTACTATCAGATTAAGATTCCTTTCAAAAATGGTGATTCCTTTCTTGCTGAACTGCCCTGCTTGTTCCGGTGGTAATGATTGAAGGGGTTGAGCCAATATCATTTAGGTTGTTTACTTTTTAACAAGGTGCAATAGTGGGCAACTTGAATGTCTTGTTCTCTGGTATATGGACTTATTTACTATTGCTTCTATTCTTGTTAAACTGTTTCAAAGCCTTAAAATAATCTTGAGAATGTCCCTAAGCACACAGAAGCTCCTCACAACATCTTCTGGTAACAAATAAATCTAAGTCCAAACCTTTGATAGTAATTTTTTAGTGTTTAATGTTATAAGCATAAAATAAACAATAATAAATTCAGATTAAGCAATTGAAAATTAGTACCTTTTATTAGATATTAATATATATATTGTCCTACATGGTTTGGGGCTTTAAAAGTAGGACTTTGAGTATAACAAATAAACTTATTCTCATAATGTAATTCTGTATTTGTTTTTGTAAGGGTTGGCGAAATCTAATTCCCTAATTCACTCTGATCTTCTGAATTTCTTGCACATATTATACTGTGGAGCCCTTGCTTGTTTATAAATTAGTGGTTGCTGTTTGGCTCATGACTGTGACTCTGTGGTTCCCATGAAACTTATGTTTTTTGGCTTCATTTGTATTTTGTTACTCTCAATCAATTGTATAAAAGAAGATAATTGACTATTTAATTTGATATATTCTATTACTTAGGTATTCCAAATAGAAACTTTCTTTGTATGAAGTATTGGTAATCTATCCATCGTTGGTATGAGCTCAAAGGTAAAAACAGGGGTTATCTGGTAGTGTCATTACAAAGTTGTGCGCATTCATTTTCATACAGTATTTTACTGGTAATTTCTGATTTCATGGTGACTGGCTGTTATTTTTTTGAGACAGTCAGTGGCTATATAAAGGTCCTTATGTAAGAATTTTGGACTTATCAAACCCTATAAAAGGGGCTTTAGAGTTTTTTAAAGCATTATCTGGCCATACTAGGAGAGACACAAATGTAATTCTGGCCATCTATGTATTAAACTAGCATTAGTACTAATAAATTGGGGTTTTAAATGGTCCCTTTAATAGGAGAAATTTATTCTTTTATTTGAGCCTTTCTTTAGCATCACCCTCCCCAAGACAAGACCTAAGGAAAGACTTTGGGTGCCATTCGTGGACTAAGTTATATATAATATGTTGTATCATCCTTGATAAAGAACTTGGTTCATCTTCTCATGGCTGAAATAGAAGGCCCCATAAAGTCAACATTTACTTCTCAGGTTGTCCTTCACACATGTGATAAAACATACTATTCTGTCCCACCTCATATAGGAGCAACTCAGGTCTTTAGTCACTCTCTTGGGAATTTTACTTCAGTAAATAATGTTTCTTCTGACGGTAAGATGAAGCTTGGCTAACTCCTCCAAGAACTCTTCCTGGTATCTTCCAGGAGTTATTCTCTTCCTATATGAGTCCGTCACTGGAGCCAGAAGTTTTTTAATGTGGCTTCTATACCATACAGCATTAAAATGGTGACATACCAATAGCTCAATGGTAGCTCAACATTAAGGGAAGAGGGATGATGGCAACAAGATGTCCTAGTTTGAACTATGGTTGACTGAAATCTTATTTTAGACGACTTGAGAAATTCCATTTAATATTTAAGGCTTTTATTGTAAGAGGGTGTGTATGGCATGGTAAACTGCTGCTTGACTCCTACTAGGTCCATCTGATGTCTCAAAACAAAGATGATTTATCATCCATTATTTGAAAAGTAATATTTGAGGGCATCAGTGGCAAGTAACACCTAATTGTATAAGAACTTTGCAGTAACTATGTAATTAAACGCTTTGTTTTCAATTGCTTCTACCTGCTTGGTGAAGTGATATATTGCAACAATGATAAACTGAATCCTGATGGATGAATTTAGTGTGTTTATATAATGTCAAAGGAGACTATGTGAAAGAATGCACTTAGAGGGTAGGTTGAAACTTGAACCTCTTTGTAAGTGGCTTGTTTTGAACGCATTCAACACAGAGCTCCTTAGCCTGAGTGATGTTGTTAACATTGTCTCTATTGCAATCGGTTTGATCAACCATTTTGCTATATAACATATACTTAACTTTATAATCTAAATAGTATGTAGATAAAGTTTCAATCAATTGCTATTAACTGCTTTGGGTCGTGTGGCCAACTTTATAGGTAGTTGCCAAAAATTGCATTAGATTACTATTATTATTTTCACCTTGATGCCTTTGCTACTAGTAATTATGGCGGTAGATTAGATTCCTAATCCTCGCTGTGCACCTTTTTACTTCCTTAATTTACTAATCACCTTGGCCAGTAGCCTCATTTTTCATATCACTTGTCATAATATTTTGATCTTAATATCCTACCCTGCCACTGTGCAAGCGTAATTAATTGTTAATTAGGTCCTATTTTTGCTACTGCCACCTCCAGTTTCTCAATTGCCATTAAAGTATTACTATTATTATAAAAATACTCCAAGCCTGGTGAATTTTCTTTAATATCTTAATTTATATATTATGAATTTTTTCTCTTTAAGCGCCGATCAGTAGCCAGAAATTGCACCAATAGGATCTCTGTAAAGGAGAGTAGCATTCTTATGCAGGATTGTCATCTGGATGGGGATCTTTCCCTGTATAGCTCAAAAAGCCTACAAATAATAAAATAATTTTAGTAAGCTGCTGAGCTAATGAAAGTACTTGATACTACATTTTTTTTCTGTATTGTTAATAAAAACATATTGCTGATAATAAGTTTTTTGTGAAGTTTTACCAGGGTTACTGTCAACAAACGGTACCTTGTATTATTGTGTGTTTATATTCTTTGCACTTGGAATCTGACGCTCCTTAACTCATTTCAAAATCCACCCAGTTAAATCTCTTATTATTATAAAATGTCTTCTGTAATCTTTCATGTCTTTTTTTCAGTGTCCTTTATATGATTCTCTCCGATAATTTTCTTGTTTTCACGTTTGGTGGCCATTTTTAATGTACTAATTTATCCAGCTTCCCTTCTATGATCATTGTCACTCTTAAATGAATCGTCTTCTTCTTCCCATTACTACTCTAGTCTTTCTTTTAGTTTGTAATCTTATCACTCTTGTGTTCTTGTAAGTGGAAAATGTGTAATTGAGACAAGCTATCTGCGTTCATGTGTTTCTCTCCATCCTAGTGAAAGATTTCAAAAAAAATTTTAAATCTGAATGGCCAATCTTGAAAATCTACCATCTATGTCTTTCATGTTTGTTAAACATCTCAGTGAGGTGTGATCCATGATTATCTTTTAGTGTATGCCATCATTATAAGGTCATAAGTAGCATATGTCTCTGATCACAGATAGACACTTGCGCTATGTAACTTTATAGCTGCTTTGCTTTAGTAGGCGTCTTTGAATAGAACTTGATAAGTAGTTCTACCTCTTATAAAGTCTAAATGAGTTAAGATGGCTCCCCTACCCAAATTGCTGGTGTTGGTGTATACTTATAAAACTTTTCAAAGTCTAGTTATATCAAAATTTGGTGTCCATCAATTTTGCTTGAGTTGGTTGAAGGCTACTTGTTTTCTTTTAATAAAGGTTTACGTCTTTGCTTAACAGGTGCTTAAGTAGCTCAGCAAAGTCTAAAAGTTTGGCACAAATTGGGGACAATATTTCACCATTCTCCAGAACACCTGAGCATCTCTCATGCACTTGAGGAAACTCATCATGACAATGTCTTTGACCTTTTTGCTAGGGTTTGATTCCTCTTCAGTTTACTGCATGACTAAGATTGTAACTAATTTTATAAAAAAAAGCACTTGCTTCTCATCTTAAGGATGTTTTTTCTCAGGCGGATAACTTCCTTCAGGTGTCAAGATAATCCTTGAATGTCTTTTTGAACACCGTGATGTTGTTTGAGTAAAATGGGCACACTAAACATCTTTAGATCTCCAAAAATCTGATCCACTCATCACTGGAACGTAGTTGGGGCGTTACGCAAACCCTATGGCATACGTTTTGGTTCATATAGCCCCTGGCTGGTTATAAGTGCATACCTTTACTGGCCTTCTGGTGACAGGTTTATCTGTCAGTGTCCAAATGCTAAGTCCATTACTGAGAAGTAGCGCGATCCTCCAGGTCATTTCAATGCATTTTTATGTGCAGTAGTAATTACAAATGTTTCTTTTTCAGGTCGTTGAGTCTTCAGTAGTCCACACTGTTCATTGTTACCATTCTTCTTAAGCACTAGTAGAAGGGGCGACTCTCAAGGACTATTGGATCGCTTACCAGTCCTGAATCCATTAGCAGTTTCAATCTACTTTAAGAATAATTTCCCTTTATCTCTTGAAACGCCAATGAGGCTTTTATTGATATGTTATGGTACTCTTTTATCTATATTATGAATCCCTTTTTCAAAGAACATAATCGTTGGGTCCACTGTTTGTACTATCTGAATATTGATCCAAGAGCTTGCAAAGTTCACGTTCTTAAGTATTTGGCTCTTATGGCCCAATCTCACCCATTCCAGCAAAAGCATGAACTGACTCAGCGTCATCATAGTGTTACATCATTGCTTTGGCTATGGTATGACCCTACTTGATATTAAAAGGTTGCTTATAAATGTTCCTGTTGGTATTTTTGCCCATGTTCCCAGCCGTCTAGATTATCAGGATCACTAGGGGATAATTCCCTAATGTGAGGTGAATTGGAAATTGGTTGACCCTGATTTCATAGTAACTATGTTCAGTGGATTTTAGGTTTTTTGTCTGGTAAGATCCATTGGGGATCAATCTAGAAAAATTTTTAGGATCTCAATGGGCAGAGTTGCCGACAAAATGAGGTCATCTAATAGTTGATTGATGATTAACTATCAGATGTACTGATTGGATTAGTTGGGTTTCATCACCAATCAATTTGGAATTTAAGGATCAAGTTGTGAGGCGAGTAATGCCGCCAGCAACTATTGAATAAAACAGTTGGTATATGAACGTCCTTAATGGGTAACAAGTTCCAAAACCTAAGAAGGTCACTTGACAAATATGGTTGGTTTGCTTATAATGAGAGGAAAATGTTAGGGACACGTTTTCTGACTCTTTCCATTTAGGTCTTGAGGATGTCAATGACAGAATCCTAGCCAGGATGTGGAAGACCATCTCTGATGAGAAAAGGGTGGTTAATTTAACTACAACGGCTGCCTTTTCATCAAGGTGGTGTTAACTGAGGGTTGGGCGCCAAATCTCCACTATAAATTCCCCTAAGAATTCACTAATAAAAAGACATTTTACAGGACACTTTAAGATTCTGTTCTTTCTCAAGAACTTTTTCTGTGTGCTTTAGTTGGGCAACTCTTTAGGATAAAGAGTAAGGATCTGAGTAGGGATCCAGAGAAGAAGCTGAATCAGGGATTTTTGCTCATTTTATGTCACAGAGAGAATCTGTAAACGAGGATCTGAGCGTGGATCAAGTTAGGAGGTACCAGGGGAAAAATCCCTTTTTGAAGACATTCTAAGTATTTCAAAAAGAAATATTGTTCAAGCTTTGGGCCTAATTCTAGTACTTTAATCAACTATAGATAATAGTATATATACTATTATGAAACAGATATATTTCACTATCACATAACGTGGAGAATTGCACAACAATGAATTTGTGCAGTAATACATTTATAGGGGTTATTAGTTGATATTAATCAGAAAACATATAACATCTTAACAATTGGTGCTCAATACAGGGGTGTAATTGAGTAAAAGATACTAGGACGTGATATCATATAAAGACGAAATAAGAAAGCTCTGGACAGAGTTGGCAACTGATAACTAGAAAGCCCTGAACTCAGCGGATCATCAAGAATTCTCTGCCTTGGAGGAGAGAGTCGCCAATATCGAGGAAGGAGTCAATAATGTTGCAAGTTTCAGAAATGAGTTACTTGGGAAAGTAACGTCATTGAAGAAAAAGAAGGGACTTAGTTTGAGAAGTCTTATTTCTAAAAATGGAGCATGAAGAAGATCACGTTTTCTTGAGAGCATTCAGCGCAGATATTGAGTGGCTGATTATGCAGGTCAAGGAGTTGAAGACTCACGAATGTGAATGTGAGCCATATGCGGTGACTTATGCCAAAGAAAGAACTCCCCAGATGCCAGTTAGAAAGATGACTACCCCAAGAAACACGCCACCAACTTTTGCAGCTATTTCAAAGATGACGCCAAAAATTACTCCCAAAGTGAGCTGAGCAACCAAACCAAGAGAGATGACTAGAGAAAAAACTCAGAGGAATTCAAACCAACACTGAAATTACTGACTTTCCATCATGATAACGCCCCTGCATTTTTCTGATTGTTTGATATGATAATGTATGGATATGGTGATTATCAAAAGGCATTGACAGTGATGAATCTCCTAGATAAAAAATTGTCTAAACCTAGTGTTGCCCCATCCAGAGGGGGACATCTTGTCATATGCAGAGGCTAAAGCATCCATTATGAAGGAATTTGGAAGCCTAATGCACATGTTGAAGCACAAACAAGAGTTTAAGGGAATTCACTTCTATAAAAATGAATTCTTAGCAAGCTTTGCTGATCATTTCTACCACTGATTGCAAATCTTGGTTGGAGCAAAAGTTCTGGATTATTAATGCCTAAATTACACTACAAGTGGCCCTTCAGCCCTACCACAATTTGCATCAAATGAAGTTGTCCATGTTCATGAGAGAATTTATCACCTCTCAGATGGTAGGCAATTTAAAAACTTGGGAGCTATCTTCAATGCCCTGAATAGAAGTTTCAAATCAAATCTAGTATAAAATTCTAATCCCAATAAGGGGAACGAGGGCGCTAAGGAGTTGAATAGCTGAACTGTGCCAGGAAATAAGCCCAAAGACTTTAAATAGATCAATAAGAATGAGAAAGTATGTTATCGATGTGGAGGAAAAGGACACTTTGCTGTGCACTGAAAGGAACTCAAAGATCAAATTAACATGGTCCAAGCAAAAGAGTCTGCACCCGCAAAGGAGTTGGGAAAAGGTCCCACAGCCTAGATGGGGAACAGTCTAGAACTGCGGAAAAACCTGTTCCTCCCAATAGTAGGCATGATTAAATTGGCATCAGTGATCTGTTTGTGGATGAAGACGTTCAGGATCAGCTTATCAAGTAGTCAATTTGAACGTATATGTTGTAACAAGATCTAGGGCAAAGGGGATCAACCCTGAGATAGTTAAAGAAGTTTCTCAGCCATATGCCCAACAACTGGTGGACAATATTCAAGCTGCAGAGAATCTCAAAGAATTGACTGAAGTTTGATTAAATGAGGCAAACTTGTCAATCCCCCTCAATCTGATCAAGGAATTAATCCCTGATTTATTGGCACAAATAATTCACACCCTCAATTTGGCTAATAACGCCGCTATACACTTAGTTAATACTAACTTACAATAATAAAAAAAGTGTTCCCATAGGACCACTGAACCATTAAGTTGGTTATGTCCTAAAGATTTTATTAAATCCGAAAAAGGACCACTGAATCAAACTAGATGGTTAAGTCTTAAAAAGTAAGACCTCTGAACCATAGAAAACTGGTAGGTCTGAGTATACCTAGGATTCAGTTTGAGGGAATAAAATAGAAAATATGGATCGCTGAACTGAGAAAAGGTCAAGTCCCATATAAAAAAAGAAGAAGAAAGAAAAGATTGATAAAAATATAGTAAAAAACGCATAGAAAAAAGATATATTTTTATAATATATTTTTTATTGGTTATCCTCAACTCAGGGATAATTCCTCCTATGTCGCCTCTTGGGGATGGAGGATGTATAGCAGTAGGAGTAAATAACTGTCAAAACTATGTGAGATCAGACGCTAGCGAGGGCTAGACCTACTCAAAACCAAGTTCATTGAGTGGAGGCCGATCCCTGTGAAAAAGCAACTAGGGGAAGAGAGATGAAAATGTTGTAACATGCCAAACGTGATACCCCAGAAATGGGGAGGGAAGCAACAGTACAATAAGAGGCAGTCAGTGAATAACCCCATGTAATCCCAATATGGTACCAGAGCCAGAAGATTGTTCTTGAGTTCTTGCTGACAGGCTTCATCAAGAAACATCAGACATATGGGCTGGCATTGAGCAATGGATACTAGGCGGGGGTTGCCAAATCATGCCCCTATTAAAGCCATCAGTGGAAGATACCAATACGATGCACCAGAAACAAGATAGTCATGCAAGGAGCAAATGGCTTCCTGCAGGCAATGACTACAAGCTGTTTGTAAGCTGAAGCATAATGAGTGATGGAATCTGAAAGAGGCTGGAAGCTTTGTGGCCCAATTTTGAAGAACTTGGCCAGCAAAGTGAAGAGCATAGGCTGCAACATCTTGATTTAGGATGTTTTGCAATATTGGAAGAGTTCAGAGCTATGGTCAAACCTTGGTGACTTGGGCCCTTAATTCTGCATAGGGGAGTTCAAAATGTATGCTGTTTCCGATAGCTAGTTTGGTGGCCAAAACATCTAGCTTGTAATATTGACTGAGTCAGAAGAGGAACTCCAGAAGCAAATCCAATTTGGTGAGGAACAAATGATTGAGAGTGGAGGTCATTGCTTCAGGAGGCTTGACAATGATGGTAGAAGTATCTGCAAATGGAGTAAAATTCAGGAGCGTTTTGAAATCTAACTCAGGAATCAATGACAGAGGAAGGATTGGTCATGAGTAGTTTGATACAATTGCTAACCTTGTTCCATCTGGGTTTTTTACAAAATTACATTTCAACCTTTCATGGCAAGCTGTGCACCAGACAGCTCACAAGATGGCATAGAGTCAAGTGTCCCAGCACTGCTCTGAGCCCTCAAACCCTCTTTGTTGTTGTTCTGGCTTTCCAGCAAAGAGGATGGGGAGTTTGAAGGCGAGAATTTGGACCACTGGTGGTTGCGGCCTCTTACGCCCATCTGTGGACCTCTAGGGGGAACGTCAACTTTTTCTGAACCCTGGATTTCTGGTCAACCCCTTTGAGCTTTCCCTCTTGCAAAGCTACCCATTGGAAAAATTACCTGGTCATGATTCCCCCACCTGGCATGGTGGTGTTCTGGGATTTCTATTTTCAAGTGGGTAATGTAACAATCAGTGATCATAAATGGATTTTCTAAGGTTGGGACTTAGGAAATCCACTACAACAATGGTTGCTGATCCCAATTTTTTGAACTCGACTTAATTGATGAGCTGATGCATTTTGGAATCATTTATAAATTTAAATATCTATTTTTGGGCGGATTTTATTTAATTTAGGTTCCCTTGATCCGCCATTAGATAAAAGTCAGAATTCTGGCATTTGTTAAGCCTCAGACACGCCTGAATTATTATTAATTCATGTAGCTCATGCAGGGATACTATTTAACAAGTGAGGATGCATTTCCCTTACCTCACTTGTAAATTTTACATTATTTTTGGTCTCCTTCCAAAATAAAGCCTATTTGCTTATATTTAGCACCATTATAAAATTTATTAATTTAATTTATTTTTTTGGGGACCTTGGTCACAATAAACCAGGGTTAGTAGGGAGCATTAAATGTCCAGTGGGCCATGAAAAATGGTTGTGCAACATGGCAAGATCAAAATTGTGACAAGGTTGTAGTAGAGTGCAGCTGAATGAAGCTGAGAGGTGATCAGAGGCGAGTTTGGATCCGTTGGACCTTGACCAGGGGTCAGCATATTTTGCATATTTTGATATTGCCCCATGAGCAATATCTGAGCCCTAAAATGCAGCAGAATTTGACCATAACGTTGGATGTTAAAGAGGGGATTTGCACGCCGGTGCAACCCTTATGCTCAGAAGATTGAGGTCTCTCTCTTCCAACATATGCTTACATATGCTGAGGTGGCAAATAGGGCCTTGGGAGCCCATTTGTTACGTCACCATTTCCATTAATTCCTTGGAAAGACTGGCTATGGATACTTGTCTGGGAGTATGAGTCCTGGAAGGACCATAGAAGAGGTTCTGGTGTGCAGATTGATTCATCAGCTGGAAGAGCCAAAGGTCTTTATCAGACAAGCTATTAAGCAGCTGTTGTTACCAAGGCACAGAATTTGATATATGAGCTGGATGAAAGGGGGATGTCAGATTTATATGATAGTCAACACTATGCACTCTGAAATCATTTAAGCTCTAATTTCAGAGAAAATTAATTTCAAAATTAATGGGATAAGCTTTACAGAGAAGTATCAAGAATGATATGAGCTAAGAGGTTATTATGAGAAGATAACAAGAGCGAACATAATTGAACATCCTTGATTGTGCTGCAAAATGAACTTTGACGGCAAGAATCTCCTGTCAATAATGAGGAGAAAATAGGAAATTGAGGATGCTGGATTAAAAATCCTGATTAAGACAGTGGGTCATATGCCCTGACAGGGTGAAAACCAGATCCCAGGATTAATATTGTCCCAAGTAGATTGATCAGCCCAGCACAAAAGAAGGTCGTGAGGACACGCCCTGAGTAGGTGGTAGTGAGGAGGAAGAGGAAGAGAGCTACAAAAGGTCATCCCAAGCAGCGTTGAGTACTGATTGATCATACTCAACTTGAACAAATGAAGTATTTGACCAAGTTTCTGAAGCGATGTTCTCCAGCCTAATCTTTTCTCTCTGGAAATCTAGGCAAGAGGGGGATGTGTTGAGATTTTTGCTTATATTCCCAGCCGACTAGATTACCAGGGATCACTAGTGGATAAATCCCTAAAGCAATGTGAATTGGATATTAGTTGACCCTGATTTCAGGATAACAATGTTTAGGTAATTTTAGGTTAGTCGCCTGGGTCAGATTCGTCAGAGATTGATCCAAGTGAATGCTTATGATCTCAATGGGCAGAGTTGCTGACAAAATAGGGGCTTCTGATAGTTGATTAAAAATCAGGTGTACTGATTGGGATTGGTCAGGTTTCATCACAGACAATTGGGAATTTAAGGATCAAGTTGCGAGGCAAGTGATGACACCTGCAACTAGCAAATTGATCAGTTGGTTTGCAACCTGCCTTAATGGGTAACAAGTCTTATTACCTAAGCAGGTCACTCGCCAAATATGGTTGGTTCTCTGGGATTGAGAGGAAAACGTTAGGGTCACGTTTTCCAACTCTATCTGTTTTATGTCTTGAGGATGTTTAATGATGGAATCCTAGCCAGGATGGGGAAGACCATCACTGCTGAGACGAGGACGGGTATTAATGGCAACAGCTGCCGTTTCATTGAGGTGGTTCCAACCAAAAGTTGGGTGTCAAATTCCCACTATACATTTCCCTAATAATTACTAATAAAAAACACTTTACTGGACAATTTACCATTGTATCTTTTCTCAAGGTAATTATTGCTGTGTGCTTTGGTTGGGAGACACTTTAGGATAAAAAGTAAAGATATGAGCGGGGATCCAAAGAAGAAGCTGAATCAAGGATTGCTGCTGACTGTGTGTCACAGAGAGAAACTGTAAATAAGGATCTGAGTGTGGATGGAGATAGGCGGTACCAGGGAACGAATCCCTATTGAAGACATCCTAAGTATTTCAAAAAGAAATATTGTTCAAGCTTTGGGCCTAATTCTAGTACTTTATTCAACTATGGTTAATAGTCTCAATACTATTATCAAACAAATTTATTTCACTATCAAACAACGCGGAGAATTGCACAACAATGAACCTTTGCAGTTAATACATTTATAGGGGTTATTTTCTGAGAATAATCAGAAAGCCTATAAATTTTAACAGTTCTCAAGTTTGACTTTGACTTTATTTTTATTATGTTGTATCATAAGAACCATTAATTACTCTGGGTTCCTAGTCTCTAACTCCTTCAGGGCAGTAGACCTTAAGCATCATATGTTCTTAAATAGATACTGATGTTGACCAGCACAACCTTTTGTTCTAGATTTAGTAATTTCATTTCCTCTCTGGCATATAAAGGTATACAGAACCTGCTTTTATTATCGGTGTTAGCTTCTTTTTCCTTTTGTCTTTAGGGTATAACTGACTGGTAAATTAAATTATTGCTTTTGACTAGGCTTATATGCGTCTTTTAATATTTAAACTCTTAAGTGAAACACATGTGGCATCTGTTAATTCTAAAGGCTGACTGAACTCCGGCTAAAGTTGGTGATTTACAAACATTGTTAGGAACTGCCTTCCTATAAGAAAATTATAGTGGTCTCTCTAAAGTATTACAGCTGGAGCAGATACAAAAATGCATATAAATTTCAGGGTAACGCTGACAAGCTCCTAGTATTTAGTTTGATCAGACCCAGTTTTGTAACTAAGCCTAATAATTGATGTCAGTTCAAGTTTAAATCTTTATGGTAACTTAGAAGACATAATGTTGACTGTATCGCCTTTATCAAGTACTGCTAACACTTTAACTTTGTGTATGGTGATTTCTCTTCTGAAATATTCTTGATAGCCAAGCCTACTGTAAAAATTCACTAACTTTTTATAAAATTATTCTTACCTATTCAAAAAAAGTTTTATTACAAGATTTGGGTGACTTGTGGTCTTCAATTGCAATCTACTTGAGCGTAGTTTCCACTATATTACTTCCATCCAATATATTGTCTACTAACTGAGTCCATTTAGAAAGCTTAATCCAAGTAGGACTGTTCTGAGGGCTCAAAATTCACTTGTTTAGGTCAGAGGTAGGTGGTAAAAACCATTTCACAAGGGTTCCAATGACATAGTATCCTGACTAAACTCGCAAACCAGGTTCATCTTATATGATTGTGTAAGTGTGGTATGCGACCTAATTGACTGTTTCCGCGACCTCCTCTTTATACTCTTCTTTCTTCGATTCTTTTAGCTTAAGAAAGTTCCACCAGAAGTTTTCTTATTGCTGAAAGTTGTTACATTTGCGCTTGAAGGAATTCAGGTACTCTTATTTGACTGGTCAATAAGCCTTTTCCTTAGGCTTATCCTAGCTCTGGTAAACATAATCAACCTTTTGGTCAGGGGTATGTTGCTGATGGTTCTAATGTCATGACTTCATTTTATAAGCGGCTTTAACTAAAATTAAAGGCCTCCTTAATGCTTTTGGGAATTCATCAGGTTTCACAGCCAAAGTCATATACATCATGAGTGTGATTGTGATATTATTTAGCTAAGCAAAATGTTCTTTGCAGTGACTAAATCAATGGCTTTAGTTGTCAAAGCTGTTGGGTCTTGAGGTAATACCAGTTTGCATAGTCACAACTTACTCAGACTTCCCCATTCTCTTAGTGAGTAATTCTGCTTCATAAGTTTAAATATCCTGTGCGCTTCTAAACTCAGTGATAGGAATATCATTGACTTTGGCTCAAGTGTCTTAAGTTCAAAGTGTGGCACTAAGCACCCCTTGTTATTCTCTACTCATGCATCCCTGAACATAAAGATCTTACTGCTTGTATATGGCTCCGTCCATGCTGCTCTCATAAATTAATGAATCTGGATAAATTCTCTTGACAGGATTGAACTTAAGCTTGAGGTCTAGGAAGAAATTGAGATTTTCTTCATATTAAATTATCAGGGCAGATTGTACAACCATTATGGGTTTATTAACGCCTGTAGTGCGTTCTTTTAAAGTAATTATTGTCTGAGAGGAGAAAGTCGCCTGATTTAAGTATTAAGCACATATTGTATTAAGCAATCCAACTGGTCATTATGGTTTTTTAGATTGGTAAAAATTGAGTTTAATCTTTTTAAGGTTTCATCATCTTTTTCTAATTAATCCACTTTCTTTTTCAAAAACTTTTTTGGTCAGATCTCTAATCCTTTCTTGTTCTGATAGTGTTCTGACTCTTCCTAGCTCATTCATCAAATGAGCTACTTTCTGCTTCAGACCCATAAGCAAATTATACATACTCTTCAGATATCTATCTTCTGGAAGTTCCTCTCAATGGCACAATTCCATGGCCTTATTGTAGAACTCTTTACAAACACTTGATTATGACCCCTATAGAGCACCAGTTATTGCTAAATTGGTCACTTACTCAGGTGGTGCATATTGAAGGAGTTGAGACAGTTTCAATAAGTTATTTGTTTGTTTACAGGATGCATCAATGGGCACTTCATAGAAACTTGTTCTGGTACATAATACTTTTTCTCATACTTCCAATTACATCCAACCATGTTGAAGCCTTTTAATTTTAACAATGGCTTTTAATAAGCAATTTGAAGCTCCTAACCTCTGCTGGTAACAAATCAGGTTCGTTCAAAGCCTTTGAAATAATTTTCCTAGTATTTGGCGTTATCAAAAATAAACAAAAAAATATAGATTCAGTATCTGAGAAAAAAGTTATCTATTATAAAATATTCAAAAGCACATATAGCGTTTAGGGAATTTGAGGACTTAAAAGTGGACTTTTTATATGCCAATTTAACTTCTTCTTATAAGACGATTCAGTGTTTGTATTTTAGTTTCAGGGTCAGCGGAGTCCAATTCCTTGATCCTCTCTGATCTTAAAAGTTTTTTGCACATAATATACTGTGGAGTTTGTGCTTGTTTATAATTGTTGTTTTTTGTTTGATGCTTAACTGATGTTCTTGTGGTTCCCATGACTCTTGTGGTTCTTGCAGCTGCATTTTTGTTTGATATTCTCAATTGAATGTTATTTTAAAGCTAGTTTGCTTCCCAATCTGGTAGTATGCTCCTTTTTATGCTCACATAAAAGGAAACTCTACTTTGACAGGGTGTTATAACTTTTCCATCATTGGCGGGATAACCCAAAGTAAAAGGGGTTGATTTAGGAGCGTCATTTCATTTTGTGCACATACATTTAACTGGTACTTATACTGGTTTATCCCCTAACGTCATAAAAATGGCTGACAAATTACTTTGGCAGTCAAGTGGTATGTAAAGGCCTCCATCATCACGATTTTTAGATCATACAATACCAATAAAAGGGGCTTTGGAATTATGTAAATTTTTTGCTGCTTATACTAGGAGAGACTCAATTGTTATTCTGGCCAGTTATAATATCATTGACATTATTATTAAGAAAATTGAAGCTTGAAGAAGTCTTTCCATAGGACGAGGATTTAATCCCTTCAGTTAGGCCTTTCAGAACCCTTCATGATAAGCTACTATAAATTTAAAAATTATTATTTGTGCATTAAATGATAACTGAGCATCATCTAAGAATTTCATGATAGTTTTATAGTATTTTTTAAAAGATAGGGATAGATTAGTGAATAAACCTTAAGGCATTTACAACAGGTAGCAAAAAGTAAAAATCAACTATATAAGGACAACTTTTAAGAATAATAAACACTATTAATGAAATGTAGTTGCAATGATGGGCAAGGGAGTAAACTTAGTAATTATAAAAGATTGATTGTTACATATATGAAGGCAAGGTAATTCAAGGTAAAATTAGTGAGTCAAGGTTTAGTACTGCCAGGATGGCAAGTAATTAATGTACTTTGAAAACGCTATCATTTTTTGGTTCCCAATAAATTTAGAGTGACATTTACATCGGTGTGCATCATGGAAAATGTAATGTAATTAATTTTGTGAAACAAATTATAGCAATTGATGTCAGCATAAAGGCAATTATAACATATGCTTCGCTATGATAATTACATGGATACTATTCAGGTAAAGCTACTTGTTTATATAAATTTTCAGACCAAATCTCAATAGTGTAAGACAAAGTTATACTAGCCCTTACAAAAATCTATATAATGAAATTTTAAAGTTTATTAATCTTTATCAGAAATACTTATGAATATTTTATTACGCTGAAAGTCAAAATGGAAACAGTTGCACTCTTAGATTACTTGCCAAAAGACTCAAATCTCATTAGGGTATAAAATATTGCCTCATTTTTAGGCGAACTATTGTCAAGGTGGCCCTCTTGCTCAAGGGCTGCTGATTATAGGGGTTGGTCTACTTGTAATAAATTTATTTGTTTGTTCACAGAGTACGTCATCAGGCAAATTAGATGGGTGTGTTCTTCTGTACGTGTTAAAATTTCTAATGGCTCCAAGCATGTCCAACCATGTTAAATCCTTATCATAATTAATACAGAAGTTGCCCAAAAGCACTCTGGGTCTCTCTCCTTATTGCCAACAACATTAAGGCTAAGTCCAAACATTTTAACAGTTTTAATGGATTAGGCATTATTAACACAAAAATGACAATAATAAAATGAAGATTATGTAAAAAGACGTTATTTTATTAAAATAAGAATGAAAAGTATATAGTCTTTAGCATTGGGGTGTTTGAAGTAGGACTTGACCTATTTTAAATCAATTTATTCTCATAAGGCGATTGTGTATTTTCAACTTGGTTCAGTGCCATCAGAGTCCAAATCTTTGATTGTCTGAGACTTACTAGACTTCTTACAAAAATTATATAATGGAGCTCTGGACTGTTTATGTATGCCTGGCTACTGCTTTGAATGCTCTGTTATTATTGTGAACCTCGTGGCTTGTGTAATGTATAATTATATCAATGGTCTTAATCAATGGCATTTGGAAAATTGATTTGCTTCTTGTTTTGGTAATAATTGTGTCACTCAGCTTTGTACAAAGGTGCTAACTCTCTTTAATACAATTTAATTATTTTCACTGTCAACAGTGAGACCCTAGAGTATAAAAGGGATTTCCTCTGAGGCGTAACTGCAATTTTGAGCGCATAGCCATTAGGACTGGTATATATACTTGAGTGCCCTCTGACATCATAATGATTAAATTAACAAATTATTGCAGCAATCAGGGGGGCATATAAAATTCCTCATTGTCAGAAACTTTAGACTGGTCAAACCCTATAAAGAGGGCTTAAGATTTTTTAAAACCTTTTTCTTTCAGGCCAGGTAATTGTGACTTGATCATTGTTATGAACAGCGATATTGTTAGTACTAGACTTATAAATGCATGGAAATTTGGGTTTTTTTATGGGAATCTAGTAGTTCTTGAGTCAAGTACCATAAAGAGTTGAATTGAAGCCAAAGAAGAAGTAAGCTACTAGAATTTTAAGTTGCGTAAATAAATGTTCTTAAATATACAAGGAAATTAACAAGAGAAGTTCAAGGCTATATAGATTTTAACAATGATTGTCTTTGTAAAATGAGAAACTGTTGTTAAATCTGGTTGAATCTTACCAACAATTTTTGTAGTCCACATGCGGCACCTCAGTTCTTTCAATAATCTAGACTCTGAGAAGTTATCTCTTGTGTTATAGCACCTTTATAAGATGACTGTTTTATATTTGAGCTCTTAAAAATTATGGGATTGTTACATTGCCCAAAAGGTATGGCTGAATAACTGCAACCATATGAGATTCTTAAATATTATAGAGAATTGGAAGTTTGTATATCACTATTTCTTGAAATTTGGCCAAAATAATGGAATAGCTTTAAAACAAGTCTTGATGGATGCAACACCAAACAATCTGATTTTGAAGATTTGCTAAAAAGGGACAATTTTTACAAATCATCAAGATTCAGTAAGTCTACAATAATCTATTAATAGGGGTCTAGTAGACTTCCCAGTCTCAAGTAACTTGGAGTTCTAGTGTACGCTTGAATTATCAACTCTTCTCCCTTTTATTCTTACAACTTACTAGCTTATATTAGGGGTGCAAAAAGCTTTAAAATTATAATAAGGCTGATTATTTCCCGGAATTTTTTATTAAATTATGTATTTTGGTAATATTTGTTAAATTTTAGGAAAAAGGATCTCTAGTAACCAGGCCTGGGATATATAAGGATCTAAGGACCTTTTTAGGACACCATGTGAAGATTCAGATTTAGAAGTAATTATATCTTCCTATCAGGATTTAAGATGACAAGCGAGTCAAAATTTCTTTCTCATAAACTAAACTTAAATAGTTTAACTCTTGAACTAGCACAAATGAAACCTTACCCTGAAGATGCCAAAAATAGATTCAATCAGGAAGCATCACACATCTGAGAATCGATGGAAACACCTTTAGAAATCCCATCCCTGCTTCCCTAATCACGAGAGGCGTGGCCCCCACCGCTGCAGTCATAAGTATGATGCAGCACAATGAGGGTGCTGATCAGGCAGTTGATTCGTAAGGCAGTGATAGATCATGATTATATGGGGCCATGAAGGTCCTTGAGACACCATGTACCCATATGACCTATAATATCACACTTTCTAACTCAATTAAAGTAGTCTAAATTCGCATATCTTTTCGTTTTTTGACTTCTCCACTAATTTTCAGGTTGAGCTCAGATATATACTTCAATGTTTATCAGATAAACTGTTACACCAAGAAAAGTAGTGATCACTACAGGTGTCTTTGAGCTGTCCAAATGAAACCGTCTATCACAAACAATGGAGAATACTAGCAAACAAGAAAGTCAACCTGCTGATCATTCAAAAAGCGTCGCTCAATGGATCAATACCTTATAATAGGAAGTACCACCCTCTCATCCTGAAAGCTTAGAGTTTTAGAGTCACATTTTAGTTCACTCTACATTCCGTTGTGATGATCACCAAACTTCAGTATGAGAACAATAATGAACTATTCAACAGTTACTAAATGGCATTTATACTGTGGAAGGTCGCTCAGGTCACTCCTGAACTTCTTTGGTGCCTTCTACCATACGGGATCTATATATCTCAGCCCAACTACCAGCGAGAGAACTGACTTTGGGGAACATGCGCTTTTTTTAAAATTTCGCCCATACTGCCATTCATCACCTCCTAGAATTAGTTTAGTTGCATCATTATGAAGTCTCTTAGCAACTAGGGCTTACCCAAACTTTACACTCCCATGTTGTCAATTTCTATAATGCAACTTCCTCCTTCGTTTACAACAACTGAGAAGCCATTATCAATAACTGACAATCAATCATTAAAGCCCTAAACTAGACAGTGGAGTTGGACGGTGGAATTTCAAGCTACCTTGAAGTCCAGCTTCGTTGGAATGTACAACTACTTGATGCTGCTTGGAACCAACGCCACCACCAAGATGAAGATATGGTATGGACTCTCCAGCAACACTATCAGGAGCTGTCTCTTACGACCTCGCCTCCAGGAGTGAAGGGCCTGAAGGTCCCTGTGGGCCTTGAGGTCCTCTGGCCCCACAGTGCCTACTCCAGACGACCCTGAAAACCCTTGGAGAAGGGATATCTTGGCAGTCCTTGCCGTATTACAGGTTCACATCTAAGACATGGCTCAAGGATTAAACTCTAAGTAGACAGAATCCCCCTCAACCCTAGGGTCTCAATTGAGGCACTGTCAGATGAAAAGGATAATCTTAGCGCCTTTATCAAGCTTACATATAGTCAAATTTTCCATCTTAAACAAACCTGATGAGTGTTTGACACCCACTTGAACATTCTAGAAAGTCAGCTTCTTTTTCAGCGCTCTGGTATCCAAGCTTTAAAAGAGCAGGTTGCTCGTAAGGCTTCCATCTCCTTTCTCAACTGAAACTGAGATGATATCCAGAAGGACCTCAAGGACCTTAAATGACGGTTGGATCAACAGGCTCCTGTGACTATGCAAAAATGAGATTTCTTAGCCTGAACCAATTCCTGGTGTCTCCTCTCCACAGCTTTTGTAACTAATTTCAAACCTAATTATAAGAAGAATTTCACCCCAGCCAAGAAGGTATTACCTCTTTCTTGTATTCATATGAGAGCTCTATGGAAGAAGCCACCAACTGGCAAAAAATAAAGCATATCCACTTCTTACTTGACACACCGCTTGGGAGATATGACTCCCCATCTAAAAGAATGCCACACCTGAGAGCAGGTACAGACTGCCTTAGTCCAAGAATTCAGCATCAAATTAAATTCTTGCCAATCAAAAAAGCATCTATGGGTATTATCCTGAATAAAGGAGAGAGCCCTGTGGAGTTCGCCAGCTGTTTCTACACCAAAGTGAAACCCTTAGTGACCAAAAATCGTATTACCTTGGACAACGCATTATTGCTATCATCTCCATGATGAGGTTTTATCCCAATGTTCAAATTCATATGATCGGCCAAAAAACAGTTTTACGTACATTTGGGAAAGTAAGGAAGTGCTTAACATATTTTTGCAACAAAACTACATCCTAAGGCTACCACTTGTGCCCCTATAACTGTTCTCAATACATGTTGCCAAAAACCAGAAGAATCCTCAACCCAGATGCACTTACTGAAATGACTTCCAACAAAGTACCAAGACATGCTGGAAACTACTTGCTGAGGATATGGTAAAAGGGCTGTCACCATGAAGGATGAGGCTCTCCATGTCAACATCTCTACCACTCCTCAAGAATCATCATTGACCATTAAAAGGACCTAAAGCTATCATACCTGAAGAAGTTTTGGTACCATTGATAATAAAGAAATTGATACTGCTTACCCTTTTTCTTATGACTCTCCCATGTTTCCCATGATACCTCCAGAGTTTGGAATTCTGATGTTGAGAATTTTTCATTCTCAATAATAGTCGACTATTAGTGTGCCAGGTCAAACAGTATCATTGACTGCTGGCCCTTGCTTTTTCACCATCATTGGTGACCTTTCCTTACAGGGCCGCAGGCAACTTCCCAATCCAGCTGGACACCAACTTCACCTTAGCATATTAGCCACTCTTGGTGAGCACCGGCGGTTCTCCCCATCCTGGTCAGCCCGTCCCCTTACTCCTCCACCTCATGGCTAATCCCCACTTGCCCATCGCTGACTCCACTGATTGAGAAAGTTCCTATGGTTGTTCTGTAAATTTATGTTGAGAGTTGGTTGCGCTGACTACTCCAGGTGTATTCACACAGCACCTAACCTCTGGGGATCTTCATTTCTTTACCAGCCAAGCTGAACAACAACCACTTTAAAACTACAATAGGTAGATATCCACAATAAATTAAATAAAACAAGGATTAGAATTGAAGACTTGAAGGTTTTAAGATATTTTTATTATGAGAGATCAAACTATTTAAAGTCATTTCTTATCTATCCACATCATTGGAATTCTCGCCAGAATTGTTAGCACTCTTTGGCAATTCTCCCTGCTTAGCATTTGTCAGAACTCTCACTGGTGATTCTCCCTACTTAGCATTCATCAGCACTCTCACTGGCGATTATCTTTTTCATTAAATTATCATCCTTGAATTTCCATGATTGTGTTGGTCCTTGATTCATCGTAATCAAATTAATTAAATATATTGACATCCTCAGCATAAGTTGCTGGTGCTAAATTTAACCAAAATGATGATGGGGATTTTTTCCAATGCTCTCACAAAGTTGTAATGCAATTCAACTTTATTTAATTAACATTAAATGGTTCAACAACCTCAGCATAAGTCTCTGTTATTCAGATTTGGGATGGCAAATTCATTACCAGACGTTTGATAACAAATAATTAGCTTTCCGCCAAAAAATCCCACACTACCACATGAAGTTAGCATCAAGATAAGATTCCGCTGAACTCAGAAACAAGGTAACAAAATCTTTTTTAGATGGTTTTGAATGAATACGTCAGCTTTCCGCCATAAATTCTTACAATCATTACAATTTTGCTGTTGGCGTTGAACTATGATTTTGTCAAACCTAAACAATTAGTCTAGATTGGTCAACATCCTTGGCATTAGTTGCCGGTGTCAAAATTGACTGAAATCTCTATCAGGATCCTTTCCCAAGATTTTAGACGCTAAATGTTAGCAAAAAACCGTCTCAATTGATGATATCAATTATCTTGACATCCTCAGCCTCAGTTGCCAGTGTTGAGACCCACCAATTTCCTATCAGGGATGATCCCTGATACTTTCTTGATCTGGAAGATCAAGAAAGCTCAACCCAACCAAATAGGGAGTACAAATTGGGGCTATTATCATTATATTGAAAATGAAACTAGTAACATAGTCACCAATTGTCCTTGCCTAATTGTTACACTATTTTCAAATATGTGAGGAATATCGCATGGTTAAAATTCTAACATCTGATTACCTGCATCACTGTTCAAGTTTATAAAGCTCTGATTCACGCCATAATTGACGTGGTTCCCCATGAATTTTTTCTCATCCAAGTTGAGAAACATATCAAGATCTCCCCAGACTTGCTGCATTATATGTAATATGGCATAGCTGGACTGTAGTGTACACAATCTATAGGGGCTATACTTCCCTACCTATCCAATTTGGATAGCTTTCTGTAAATACCCCCACCATCGTGCTGGATAACCTGAGCTATGATTTTCTTCTCATAACTCAATTTTTCTGAGACTACTCCATGGTGGTACATTATTAAGGATTTCTATACCTACTGAGACATCGGGTTCCCCTAATCTTTGAAGCTTCCTGCAGCTCCAAAGAGAAGGTTAAGGCCTAGGCTTTCTTACTAGAGAATGAGAGCTGAATCAATTGACTCAAGTTTTTAGTAAGGGGCTCTTGGGTCCAGTTGCATTCGCCTGCCATTGATGGCAACGAAGGCATGGTAATCTATTTACCTATGATGACCACTATACCTCTGAAGTCCCAAAGTAATTATTGATACCCAAATCCATGTTCACATCCTATCTGGATACTTGCTGAAGATTCGAGGTCTAGTTAACTCATCCACCAAGGAGGTTTTACCCTGTCCAGGGATTCTAAATCCTGCCTATGCAGATTTATATCAGTGTTGCTGGCTAACCTTACCAACAAACCTAAGGTAGTAGGCTCAAATAGTCCCACCGTATATGTCCACCTTCAACCAGTAGAGGCTGTGATGATGTCCACAGTTTTGAAAGCCTGAGGGATTTTGGTTTGGAGACGCCCCCATCAGTGGCTCTAGTCAACACCCTTATTGTAAAGTATCTCACTGAGGAACAACAGCGCCAGGTTCAATAAGTATTGGAGGAGTATTAGGACCTCTTTTTGGCCTCAACCTATGATTTCCAAAAGACGAGTGGGGTTCTACATCATGTGTAAACTGGGGACACCCCCACCTTTTAGTTCTTACTTTACTAAAAGAGTAAGGTTGAAGAGGCTCAGGTGACAGTAGAACTCAAACAAATGCTCTAGGCTTGATTATTGGTGCCTTTATGCAGCACCTGAGCCTCCCCTCTCCTATTGGTCAAGAAAGGCTGGTAATCAATTGGTGTTGATGGACCATTGACGGCTCAACTCCATCCCCAATAAAGACAGTTATCATCTGTCCTGAATTGATAACTCTCTCAACTGCTCACTGGGTCACGATAATTTTTGACAATGGACCTTGCCAGTAGATATTGGCAGGTGGTGCTCGCAACCAAAGACCAATCCAAGTGTTCTCTCATAGCCAACTAAAGGATTTTTAAACCCATGAGGATTCCCTAGGGCCTTTTTAACGCGTTAGCTACCTTACAACTTGCCATGGATGGGATCCTTGGGGACTTGAAGTTATCAGGTGTCCTCATATACCTTGACAATAACATTGTCTTCTCAAAAACTTTCTTGGGTCACGTGGAGCACCTTCAGGAAGTCTTCAATTATCTTAGAAAGATTTATTAAGACTCAAACCTTCAAAGTGCTCTTTTTCCAGTCCAAAATAGAGTTCTTCAGACATAAGGTGTATGAAATGGCATCCAGTTCAATCCAGACAAAGTTGAAACCATTGAAAAGATGTAGCTCCCCCAACGCTTGAGAGATATTCAGGTATTCCTTGGCATGGTGGGCTATTATTGTCAGTTTATTCATTTGACAACCTGGATGAGCCCATATTTTAACTCCTGCAAAATAACGTGCTTTTTGAGTGGCGACTGGAACAAAAACAGGCATAATACAATGAGAACTAATTTTTGCACTAAACTCACTATAGTCTATCTTTGGTTCAATCAACATTATTCGTTATTTACAGATGTGAGTGATGTTGCCATTGGTGCTATCCTAGCTCAACATGATAAAAATCAGGTCAATCAATCTGTATCTTAATTTACTAAGACCTTGAGCAATGCTGAACATAACTATGGCACTACTAAATGGAAATCCTGGATGGCTTGTTAGCAACATTACATTTTTGGCCATAAACTCTATGGCACCCACTCCATCATTGCCACTGATCATTCCTCGCTCTGATAGTTAAGCTGATGATGGACCAAGATGAATATTTAGCCAAATGGGCCCTAAGACTGCAGAGCTATGATTTTACTATTATCCATTGCATGGGCGTAATTCACCAGAGTGCAAATGATCTGTAATGGTCGGGTTTATCCCAGTTCTGACCACCATAAAAAGACAAAATGATTCAATGCACCAAAGCACACCAACGCCAAGTTGGTAAAAAGGGAATTGGGGACTTAAAAATACAAACAGGTAAGCGAGGTATGCTACCAAGATACAACCTTTATTTTTATCTATAAATTTAAAGGGCCTGCCAAATAGAGCTGGTCTGAGGAGCAACTGACAATGCTCCTCAGGGAGGGGCTCAAAGGGGAAGAATTTTGAAGTGAGCTTCAGAATTGGTGGGCGCGCCTTTTTATGGCCATCCTTCATGGGCCTAACCTGAACCATTGATTAGGCTCATATGAGCCTAATCAATGGTTCAGGTGAGGCACAACCCAGCGCCCAAACATGAACAAACACTAAAAATCTTTAAATAATATGGTACAGGATTAGAAATCTGAACCTGAGCCAAAATGCAAAAATTGATTGAAAACCAATCATTACATGATATCTCTAGAATTCCAGTACTGGTTGCCTTAACCCCCTGAGGAAGACATACTATATGATCTAATTGGTTGTCAAGAATGCTGGGAGTTGGAGACTCCTGAGATCCAGGCCGAGCTCCAGAAGATGACCCAAAATACTCAGATTAAAGAAGGACTGTTGTATAAAAGTGCTAATAAGAAATGTCTCCCCTACATCCGCCCTTCTTCTTGAACTGACATTATCTTAGAGGGCCATGTGAATGTGGGACACAGGGCAGTAAAGAAGACTCACAAGTGGCTAAAGACACAATGTTACTGGGACCAAATGGTAGAAACCATCCAGGTGGTTCTGGAAAATTTCATGGCTTGCTGATCCCAAGATTGGGCCATTGCATGATATCTAAACTTGGTCATTTCCCCGATGGGCCCCTTCAATGTCATTTGCATTGATTTAGTTTGCCCTCTTCCCACTGGGCTTAATGGACATAAATATATGCTCCTAGCTGTGGACCATTTGATTATATAGGTAAAAGCAATTTTGGTCCCCTCTGCCACTGTGAGAGCCACAGCTCCCTTTCTTATATGATCCATTTTCACTCAGCATGGATGCCCACAAGCTTTACTTTCAGACAATGGGTTAAACTTTAACTCGCAGGTAGCCCAAGAACTTACAAACTTATTGGTACTAACCAGAATTTCACTACCCCTTACAATTCATTGGACAATGAGGTGGTGAAACATGCTAAAAGAACTCTAGTTTCTATTTTGCAGAATCTGGCCATCTCTGATCCTGTCTTCTGGAATCATTATCTGAGCAGCGCTTAGCTTGCTTAAAGAATAAGCTACCATCAAGTCATCATGATATCCCCCTCTTAAGCTCTATATGAGCATGCTCCCCCAGCTACCAAGTAGACTTCAGCCATTGCTTGAGATCTCTGCACCTGAATATCTTATTTTTATAAGGTCCTTAGCTGATGAAATTGTCCAGCTTCAAGCCCTAGCCATGCAAGACATTGTCACCGCTACAGAAATGGAAACATCCCGATTTAATATTGGTTGACCCTCCTTGCCAATCTCTCAATTAGGTGACCTCATTCTCTTTTATCAACATTGACCCAGAGGCTGACAGAATAAGCTCGACGTTCTTTGGTCTGGAACTTATAAGGTCATTCATAAGGTAAACTCAGAGTACTCCATTGCCAACATCAACCAGGGGACAGTGGTGAATTGACTACATGACCGGTTTAATTAGCCCTATACCCCCTTTGAAAGGAACTTGAGTGGGGTTTTGTCAGGATTTGAGATGATTAGTGAGTCAAAATCGCTGCTCCCAGATTGAGCCTTGACAGATCAACTCTCAAACCAGTGTGAACTAAGCCTTACCTTGAAGGCACCAAAACAAATTTTTGATCAGGAAGCATCTTGCATATGAGAATTGATGGAACCACCTTTAGTAATCCATCCCACTTCCTGAATTGAGAGAGGCGCGGCCCCCACCACAGAAGTCATGAGGACAATGTAGCACAATGAGGGTGGTGATCAGGCTGTCAATCCAGAGAAAGCAGTGAAAGAACCTGATTGTATGAGCCACAAAGGTCCTTGAGGCACCGTGTCCCTACACACCTTTATAAATATTGAAACTTTTTAACTCAAAAAATTAGCTTATATCTGCCCCAACTTTTATTTTTTTTGTCCTCTCCTATAATTTCAGCCTCAATCCCATTTTTGAACTTCAGCACCAGTCAATAGCACTGTTGTCACAGATTCAGCGCACCGCAAAATTGGTAAATCCTCACCTCCGGTAGAATCAAGGAAATACCTATTGAAACGCAAGAATTATTAAACCAAGATGAGTTTAGCTCCAAAAATGGCAATATTCATTTGATTAACATTGAGAAGGTACAGAACAATTTAGGTGCTGAATGGTGCACCAAAAAGGAAACAATTGAAACAAAAAAATGGTGCCATCAAGCAACCAGAAAATTAAGTCCACCAATGGTAATGAGGATTTAAACTCCACCAAAGTGCACAGGAGCCACAGAACCAACAATCCTGATACTAAAGGCTCCACACACTGCCACAGTGCACGAATTCAGGAACTTGAGAACATGAATTCCCAAGAGAAAAATCAATGGAAGAAGAGACTGTTCTGAGGTTTCTGAAGAAGATACAAGATCTTCCCAATCCACTACTTAATAATAAGTCACTTTATTCTTCATTCTTATTCTTTAGTATTTAATATAATTACTAAGTGGTTATCTTAAATAAACAGTCTATTTCACAGAATCTTAAGTTCATTCTTTATCCAAAGTAATTGCCAGTAACCAGTCTGGGATTAACCTGTTTTGAAGAAGACACTCATTTTGAGAAGGACTCCTTGTAAGGTTAGGCTTGCAAGGAAAGAGGTTGAATAAGCTCTGTTGGGTCAAGGGAAGATTCCAACGTACACAGGATTATTCATAAAGAAGATTCACAGTTGGCATGCGAGTGTCAAGTTTATAGATCTCTTAGGAAGTTTAAGCCTAGCTGGTTAGTGTCAGATCTGTGCAACAGATTACCCCTTTCGACGCCCCAAGTTTAAAATCCCCAGAGTTAAGTGGGAAGAACCCAAGGCGGCGAGATTGGTGCTCACTAAAGGGGTGACACCAACCACAAAGTTGAGAAGAAAGAGTTTTAGGGAAAACGGAAATGCTTATAATTGATACCATGAAGTTATACCATGGTGAAGAAGCAGCAGGAAGCCTATCCGCAACTGAAAAAGAGATGATTGAGGCAAGACTGCAAGCGTTGGAAAAAGAAGTAGTGGAGTTGAAGTTGTACCTAGATCATATTTCAGACACTGCTCGACAGGATTGAGTGGCTACTATCCTGATGTTAGGGCACATACCAGTGACTAGAAGAGTTGAAACTAATATGAAGGAACTTGAGGAATGGGTCCAACACCTTGAATCAGAAAATGGAATAAATATGCGAACATTGAATGAGTATGGTGAACGATTAAACCACCATGAGACTATATTGGATGGCATTGATTGAAACTTGGAGGAAATTAAGGATCATCTTCAAGTGAAACCACAGCCTGCTCCAAGCCCTCTGCTAAAAACCTCACGTTTGGAAACGCCAGTGTTAGCTGCACAGGGAGCAACATCTTCACAACATCATCAAAATGCTCCAGTATAGGAAGATTCAAATTTTAAGCCCTATTTCAAATCCATGCTCACTCCTGGTGAGGGAACAATAGCAGGGTTTTTACAAATGTACGAGAACAGCATAGATGGTGCTAGTGACAAGCAGAAGGCTCGTCACATCCAAGGCTGCATGAGCCATGAAGCGCAGGAGATACTCAGCGCTAGTTTACGCCCTGGTTTGACCTGGACTATATCAAGAATTTCCTGTTATCAGAATTTGGTAGCGCACAGGATGTTGAGAATATGAAGCTGGAGTCTATATTGATGAAGATGGGCAAGACAGAGACAGTCGCAAATTATGTTACCAGATACTATCTTTGAGCACAACAACTATGGACCACAGGGACCTTAAACTTGACTACCACAAAGTCTGTCCTACTCAGTTCCTTGGAAGCACATCCATCCCTCTAGATGCACATGACGCTTGCAGTTAAAACGGCTGGATCTTTCAAGTCCATCAAAGAACAATTACTCGATGTGTAAGGAACTTAAAAGATTGATAACAAACCAATGACTCAACTAACACGCAGAGTTGGAAAAGCGGTGTACGCTACACAGGACAAGAGTAACAAACCAAAAGACAAGAACTTCAAATTAGTTCCACGGTATCAGCGCAAGGAATTCACGTGCCACAAATGTCACAAGCCTGGTCACTATTGGCAATCTTGTCCAATGAAAGTAAATGAAGGAAACCTCCTTCACCAAAAGAGGAAACCCCTGGAACCGTAAATTGTGTGAACCTACACGTGGAAGGAGAGGACGATCACCAAGATGAAGACTTGATGGATGACAGTTACCATGTCTTAGGAGCCCCCAGTACTGTATTTGTACTTGCACAATTATGGGTACATGGAGCCACCAATGAGGGGTTGAACTCTACATACCTAGTACAAGCAATGAAGCCCACTCAAGTAGTCAATAGGCTAGAGGAAGGAGAACAATTTGTTTTGGACACCTTCAAGAAAATTGGGAATACTACTACTCTGCATGCCGAATTGACGTCTTATACACCCAAACAATTAGAGGAATTTGAAAAGTCAGCTGACGACGTGCTGTCAACTGGGCATCCATTTGGGAAGAGTGTAACTAAAGTGGAAGTTGTGATACAGTGTGTGCGTGTACTGGCAGTCCTCAATACTGGTGCCCCAGTCTATATCATGTCCTCAAAATTGATTAAGAAGCTGAAATTTATGCTAAACATTGACTACTATGTGAGATATTGGACAGCAAGACCTGACACCAAATGTGCATTAAGGGCTTACTCTGCCTTACCCCTACGCTTTGGACGCATGGTACTCACTGCCCCTGCCATGGTCTTAACAATAACCACTATGACTTCCTTATTGGCACACAATTTCTTTTGGAGTTCAGAGCAAGGATTGACTTTGTTAGCAGCACTGTGAGTCTGCTAATTTAACAGATGCCTTGTGTCTAAAGGATGAAGACCTGAAATCAAGGAAGCAGCGGAAATGTCTGGTTGAAACTGAGCAATCAATCTACCCGGTGCACTACATACTTTGCAAAAAAGGTGTGAAACAACTACCTGCTTCAGTGTGCGCTGAAGACAGGCTACCCTTGAGTGGCAATGAGGCAATGGATATTAGACCAGGAGAACAAAGAGTTATGCACACTGCCATATGTATAAAGATCCCCCAGAACACTGTACTTGAAATATACACCCAAGAAGGAGTGCGCAAACAGGAGCCATAGCTACCTGGATTCTTTGACTCTAGTCATAGTGGTGAAGTAACTATCCTCCTGGGGAACATCACCACACAACCTATCTGAATTGAGAAAGGACAAGTTGTGGCATGCGCGAAACTAACCAATTGTGATACCATTGAGTCAGTACACGCTGTTGGAAGATTAGACAAATTGGGACTTGCTGACGTGACAGAGGAAAAATGTAAAGAGATGGATGATTTATTGAAAGAGTTTGAAGATTTTTACAGCCAAGGACCAAACGATTATAGTCTGTGTAAAGGAGAGATACACCGTATGGACACAGGATCAGCTATACCTTTCAAATCAAAGCCATACCGCCAATCAAAAATTGGAAGAGGAGGTCATCACTAAGGAGCTTCAATAACTTACAGATGCTGGCTTTTTGAGGCCCTCAAAGAGCCCATGGGCATCGCCACTTCTGTTGGTGTGCATGAAATATGACTCACACAAGGTACTTATGGACTACCGTCGCTTGAATGAAATTACAAAAAAAAGATTATTACCCTCTTCCAAGAATCAATGATGCCTTGAAACGGTTGGGTGGTTCAAAGTATTTTCAGTAATGGGCCTGTCCAGTGGGTACTGGCAGATGGAACTGTCACCCAAAGACCAGAAAATGTGTGCCTTGATCAGCAGCTAAGGCTTGTCAAACCAACCAGGATGCCATAAGGGCTGTGCAACGCCCCAGAAACCTTTCAACGTGCCATGGACCGAATATTTAGAGAACTGAAGATGACGAGTGTCCTAATCTATCTGGATAATATAACTGTATTCAGTAGAACGTTCAGAAAGCATATTGAGCACCTTAGAGAGGTGTTCACACGGTTGAGAGAATCAAATCTTAAGTTAAAATGGAGCAAGTACACTGTAAAAATTTACTTTAGTGGTTGATTATCAGTCATCAACCCAATAACCTTTTTACTGCACAGGTTCAATTTCCTTGTGCACTTTGTCACGTTTTATAGAATTTATTAATTGATAATAGTATGGAAACTATTATCCGTAGTTGAGATTGAACTATTATTTAGCCCAACGCTTCAGCTAGTACTTTCAATTAACTACTATGTAAGTTGTACTCGTATGGATTTGTTCCCTATATTATTGTCCACCCAATCTTCGTTGAGATACCCCAGTGACAGTCTCTCTTGCCCAACACACAGTTGGCAGCTATCCCTGTTTGTGGTTCCTTTGTCTCTAGATCCCCGCTTGGATCTTTACTCTTCTCTCTGAGAGTCTTCCAATAATTGCCTTATGCAATAATATACTTGAGATGGAATGACACAATAGAATCTGATAGTCTAACTATACACCAAATTGACAATATTACTTTTATTAATAACGATTATAATAATAACGTCAGTAATAATAATGTTTTATTATAGTAAATCCTAGGGAATTATATAGTAGGGGATTTGGCTGTCTAACCCTTAGTTGACACCTCTTCGATGAAACAGCAGCTGTTGCCATTGAATCACCCTTCCTCGTTTAGCAGAAATGGTCTTCCCCATCCTGGCTAGGATTCTGTCATTGGACATTCTTGAGACCCCAAATGAGAAGAGTCAGAAAACGTGTCCCTAACATTTTCCTCTCAATCCAAGTGAACCAAACATAATTGGCTAGCGACCTGCTTATGTAATGGGACTTATTACCTATTATGGCAGGTCACTTCACCAACCGATCAATTTGCTAGTTGCAGGCGGCATCACTCACCTTGAAACTCACTATTCATTCCCAATTAGTTGGTGATGAAACCTGACCAATCCCAATTGGTACACCTGATAGTTAATCACTATCAGATGCCCCAATTCGTCAGCCACTCCACCCAATGAGATCTTAGTATTCATCTGAATTAATTCCAAATGGATATGACCAGGTGAATATCCTAAAATCCCCCAAATGTAGTACTTCCAAAACTCAGGCCAAGTGATTTCTGATTCACTTCGCCTTGGGAAATTTTCCTCTAGCGACACCAGGTAATCTAGCAGGCTGGGAATATGGGCAAAAATCCCAACACATCTCCCCTCTTGCCTAGATTTATAGCAAGAAAAGGATTGGGGCATGAGAACACCGCTTTGGACACCTGGTCAAATACTTCATTGGTTCAAGTGGATTATGATCAATCAGTACTCAACGCTGCTTGGAATGACCTTTGGCATATGGTATTCTTCCTCTTCCTTCTCACTACCACCTTCTCAGAGAGCGGTCCCCACAACCTTCTGTCATGCCGGGCTGATCAATTTACTCATGACAATATTAGTCCTGGGATCTGGTTTTCCCCCGTCAGGGTATATGACCCACTGTCATATTCAGAATTCTTGGTCCGGCGTCCTTGATTTCCTGATTTTCTCCTCATCCTAGACAGGAGACTCTTGCCATCAATGTTTGTTTTGCAGCTTGAGTAATTAATTATTTCTGTTCACCCTCGTTATTTTGCTCATAACCTCTTGGCTGTAAGTTATTTCTAATTCTTCCCTTGGAAAGCTTATCTCATTAATTTTAGGATTTAAATCCCCAAAATTGGAGCCTAATGGATTATAGAGTGCATAATGTCAACTTCTATATAAGTCCAACATCCCCCTCTTGTCCAGCTCATATGTCAAATTTTGAATCTTGCTAACAGCAGCTCCTCAACAGTCTTTCTGATCCAGACCTCTGTCTCTTCCAGCAGATAAGTCAGGATTCTTGACGGAACCTCTTTTATGGTCCTTCCAGGACTCATACGCCTAGTCTGGTGCAAGCGGCTAGTCCTTCTGTCAAATTACTGGAAATGGTAACCAATCCCTCCAAAACCATGCTGGCCATCATTTCAAACAACTCTCAGCCGACTCTTCCCTTGCAGTTGATTCCAGAGTTGGACTTCAAAGCCCTCCTGGATTCAGCTCCTTTCACTGATGCTCCAAACATCATTGTAGATGCTCCTTAGATTATGCTGGTTGCTCTGTATCATTCATTATTAACCAGGTCAGATCTGCTCCCTGAGTTCCTCTTCTGACTCGGTTAATTTTACAAACCTGCTGTACTGGTTTCTGAGCTCTCAATCAGTAACAGCATACGCTTTGAGCTCCCTACGCTGAACTCTGGGCCCAAGTCACTGAGGCTTTGACATAAGTGCTGAATCCCTCTAATTTTGACAACCTTCTGGATCAGAATACTGTCACTTATGCTCTTTGCTTTGCTGGCCAAGTACTTCAAAGTTGGTATAAAAAGCTTCCAGCCTCGCCTGGTTTCTACCGGTCATTCAAATTTAGCTTTCATGAAGCTCATAGTCACTGCTTGCAGGATGCAATCCGCTCTCTGCACAACTACCTCTTCTCCAGAGCTTCCCATTGGTATCTTCCACTAATGGCAAAAATTGGGGGCATGATTCGGCAACCCCCATCAAGTATTCCTTCTTTGTTGCCAGCCCACATGCCCGGTGTCCTTGATGAAGCCCATCAACAGGCGCTCAAGACAAATCTTCCAGCTCCAGTGCCATATTGGGATTACTCGGGGTTATCTGCTGAATGCCTCTTTCTTTATTGCTGCTTTCCTCCCCGCTCCAGAAATTCACAATTGGCATCTTCTGAAATTTCAATTTCCCTTCCCCTAGTCACTTTTTCTCAGGGCTCAGCATCTGCTCAATGAATGTGGTTTTGTGTATGTCTTGCCCTCACAAGCGTCTGATCACATATCAAACTTGACGGGCTGTTTATTCCTACTGCGATCCATCCTCCCTCCCCCAAGAGGTGACATAGGTGGAATCATCCCCATACTGAGGACGATCAATAAAGATATAAATTCTAAAAATATATCGGCTTTTTTATCTATGCATTTTAAATCCTTTTTTCTAACATCTTTTATCGATTTTTTATCTTTATTATTCTTTTTTCCTATGGGACTTGATCTTGTTTCAGTTCAGAGTTCCATATTTTCCCCCAAACTGGGTCCTGGGTACTTAAACCTACCAGTTTTCATTGGTTCAGAGGTCCTTTTTTCAGACTTAACCATCTAGATTGGTTCAGAAGTCCTTTTTTCAGACTTAACCATCTAGATTGGTTCAGAGGTCCTTTTTTGGACTTGACCTAATCACTACATGACCAACTTAATGGTTCATTGGTCCTTCAGAAACTCTTTTTTTTTTTCCTTGATCCAATGCTTTAGATGCTTAGCGTGGACTCAATTTACAACCCTTCCATCCAAGAGATTCTTGATGGAGTAAGCATTGGTTGCCATCTTGGAAATTGATTCAAATGGACCCAACTATAAAGCATCTAATTTGTTTCTTCATCCAAAACCATGCATATCACAATAGGCAACTTTTTCCCCTATTAGATATTCTTCAACTGCCGGTCAGTTTTTGTCATCCATCAATTTCGCTCATATCCTTTTCTTCAAGGTTGTATCAAATGCTTGCAATTGCATATTGCTCAAGATACTCGTTAGTCAGTTCAAGTATGGCTCAGTACTCATCCCTGATGTAGGTTCCACCACTGAATATAATATCAGCGGCAACGCGACCTTTCTTCCATATAGTAATTCAAATAGCATCTTTCCTATTGCCATATGATGACTAATGTTTTAGGCAAACATCACCAAACTCAGGTACGTTCCCCACGCGGAAGTTCTTCCTGAGACTAGCTTCCTCATCATCGTGGCCAGCATCCCATTGACCTGTTCTACCAGTCCATTCATCTCCAGCCAGTATAGTACTGACATGACTCCTTTGATCCCCATTATTTCATTTAGCCTCAGGATCACATATAACATGAAGTTGGTCCCATTGTTGCTCAATAGGACTTGCAGACATCCATGCCAGTATACTACTTGATCCAGTGTGAATCTCGCAGTGCTGGTAGCATCTATTCTGGTTAGGGCCTTCGTTTTGACCCATCTCATCAGATGGTCGATGGCTACTATGATGTACTTGACTCCCCCTGTGCTCATCATCAGTGGTCCCATCACGTCAATGGACACTGTGTGCCAGGCAAATCCAGGGTGGACCAGTCAGTATCCAGTTGTGTTCTTGTGTGGTTTGTGCATCTGGCACTTCATGCAACAAGCCAGATGATCCGTGACATTTTAGTTGATTGATTCCCAGTAATAATACTGGCGAATATGGTTGGTTGTTTTCCTCAGGTCTCCACGCCCAACAACCTTGTGAGCTGCTTGTACTATTGCTGCTCTTTCTGATGACTCAGGAAGAATAACCGCTTCCCATTGATTATCTTAAACCCTTTTCCATCCTTGGTCTCATTGTTTTCCATCACTTTTCAAAGCGCACCTTGGATTTCTCAAAGCTCATCCCTAATTTTTCTTTCAACCATTCTCTGGAATAGCTCATCCACCTGCGGGTATACCAACTGGACCTTTGCAACCGCGATAAGCCATCCACATTCTGGTGAGAAGCCCCCACTTGGTGGACTATCTCATAATCATAAGCCTGAAGCTTAAGTGCCCATCGGGCCAGTTGTCCTTCCAGTTCCCTTAGATTGTGCAGCCAACGCAATTAGAGAGTGGTCTGTTAACACCTTAAAGTGCTTTCCATGGATGTACACTCAGAACTGCTTACATGCATAAATGACCGCAAGGCATTCCCACTCAGTCACAGTGTAGTTTCTCTCAGCGGCTGAGAGTGTCTGGCTCACATATGCCACCGGAAGCTCATCCTCAAATTCATCTACTTGGCTCAGTATGGCGCTGATTGCCATTGATGAAGCATTGATTTAGTAAACAAACTCTTGATCAAAATTCAGATTTATTTTATATGGCAAATATATCAAATACTGGCGTAACTCATTGAAGGAGTCCTGGGCCTCTTCATTTCATAAAAATCCTTTTTTGGATCCTTTAATAAATGAAATAAAGGTTTGGCTATTCAGGCGAAGTCCCAAATACGTATTTTATAGTATCTGACCATCCCAAGGAATACTTGGATGTCTCAGACACTCTTTGGTATAGCCATATGCTCTATAGCTGCTATCTTCTGGGTTTGCAGCTGCAATCCACTTGAGTTGATTACAAATCCCAGGTATTCCAACTCTTTCTTGAAGAAGTGGCACTTTTTTGGCTTGATCTTCAGGTTAGCTGTGGACAGTCTCTTAAAAACTTCTTCCAAGTGGTGCAGGTGGTCTTTAAACATTCTACTGAACACATTGATATTGTCCAGATATACCAGGACGCATGACAACTTCAGGTCACTTAATTTCGTGTCCATGGCCCTCTGGAACGTCGCAGGCGCATTGCAAAGACCCTGGGGCATCCTCGTCAGCTGGTATAACCCCTGCGCGGTAATAATCGCGCATTTTTTTTCTTCTAACAAGTCAGTCTGCCAGTATCCTGAGATTAGATCCATCGCGGAGAAATACTTCGCTTCTCCTAATCAATCTACCGCATCGTTGATCCTTGGTAGTGGATACAAATCCTTCTTCATAATTTTGTTCAGCCTCTAGTAGTCAATCACCACCCAGTTCGACCCATCCTTCTTCTTCATGATCAGAATCAGACTCGCCCAGGGACTTGATGATGGAACTAGAAGCCCATGCTTCACTAGTTTGCTGATCTCATCCTCCACTACTGCTTCAGCAGCTTTCAATCTTCAGATCGGTCTCATCCTTATTGGTAGATTTTCCCCAGTGTTGACCTTGTTAATTATGTCTTTTGCGCATCTCAATTTGTGGTCATCCTGAGTGAACACCTCCCAATATTTCTCAAATAATTTGAGCACCTCCTCCTGATGGCCTTCTGGCAAGTCAGCGAGCTGCTCCCAATCAACCAATAGGTTGATGCTTTCAGCTAACCCAGCTGGTAATCCCATTTCATCAAGAGACCCAAAATTGTGGAATTGTCTCAATTCGGCCTTTGGGATCAAATGAATAAATGTGATGATCTGATTCCTCTTGATCTTCATCGTTTTTTTGCTCAAATTCACCAGGAGAACTCGTATTTCTCCATGGCCTGGCATTATTATCCCGGGAGACACCCATGTCTCCACTCTGGACTTCTTCCAAGGGCTTCTGACTTCCACATACAACAGCTCCAGAATCTCCAAAGTCAACCCAGTGTCAACTATTATATGCAATCCAGCCGGTATGGTCCTTTCTTTCTTGATCCTTAGTGGAATTCTTTAATTATATAGGATTTCCACCAGCTTCTTGTGTTGCTTCCTACCAACTAATTGGTTTTAAAAATTGGTACAATGCCATCATTGTATATTAGATTAATGAAGTTGTTTCTCCAATTCAATGGAGCTTCACCATCCTTCTGGTATACCAATGGTAACGTCTGACCCAGGATGGTCAAAATATTATCCTCAAAGTTACATTAAACTCCATTCTTCCATAGGAACTCCATTCTGATGAGGATATCATAGTTTTGGACTGCCAAAACTATTGCTGGCGCAGATACCACTAACAACCTGAATCATAGTGGACGTGCACTATACGCTCCACAGGAAACAGTGGTGTTTGGCCCAGCTTTTCTGTATTCTCTATTGTGTTTCAAGTCCAGAGAGATCTTCATCCTCTTCACCAGCTTGGTCAACACAATATTGATGGGCGCTCCACTGTCGACAATTGCCCTCACCCTTGCTCAATTCAATTGAATATCTATATAAATACACTCAGAGTATTGTAATATAGTACTTACTGAGTGAATGCCGGCGTTATTAGCTGAATTTAGGGTGTGAATAATCTGCACTGATAATTCAGGAACCAATTTCTTTATCATGCTGAGGGGGATAGACAGATTGACCTCATCTAAACAGATGTCTGATAACTCATCAGGATTCTTGGCAGCTCAAATCTTCTCCGCCAGTTTTTGGGCATACAGCCAGGCAACTTCCTGAATTGTTTTGGTGTCGATCTTCTTTGCTCGGGCTCTGGTCATGGCATTCACATCCATGTTGACCACTTAGTATAGCTGATCCTGCTCGTCATCTACAAATAGATCGCTAATGTCTATTTCTTCATTCATTATATCAGGAGGAACAGGTTTCTCCACTGCACTAGACTTTTCCTTATCTAGGCAGTGGGCCCTTTTCCCAAATCTTTGGCAACTGCTGTTTTTTAACCTGGACCACATTAATCTGATCCTTTGGCTTTTTGCAGTGTATGGCGAAATGTCCTTTCCCACCACACTGATAGCAGACCTTCTATTTCTTGCTTAACTGTCTGAATTTTTCAGGCCTATTTCCCAGCACAGTTTGGTTGGTAGCCTCCTTTGCTCTTTATTTTTCCTTTGTGGGATTTGGATTTAAAACCAGATTAGATTTGAAGCTTCTATTTGGGGAATTTAACGTTGCTCCCAAAATCTTCAGGTTGTCTACCATTTGTGAGGTAGTTAACTCTGTCATGAACATGGAAGACATCATTTGATGCAAATTGCGATAGGGCTGAAGGGCCACTTGCAAAGCAATTCTAGCACCAAAGTCATCTAACACTTTTGCTCCAGCCAGGATCTGCGACTCCTGGTAAAATTGATCCACAAAGCTAGTAAGAGACTCATCTTTATGGAATTGAATTCCCATAGATTCTTGCTTGCTTTTCAACGTGCGGGTTGGACTCCTTAACTCCTTCATTATGGCCGCCTTTGCCTTGGCATATGACCAACTGTCCCCCTCCAGGTGATGTAACACTAGGTTTTGACAGTTGGTGTCTAAGCAGTTCATGACCGTCAACGCCTTGTTGCAATTCCAATATGGCTGGACAATAAGCCCTAAGTCAATATGACAAAATGAATGGAATCCGCTGGAATTGAACTGATAATGGTAATTTAAGCACTTTGGAATGAGGCGATATTGGGATTAACAAGTTATATTGGATATAACAATTTTATATTGCTTCACCTCTAAAATAAGGTGATGTTGACATTTGACGATTACAATTTTAATCGCCTACAATTAAGGTGATAGCAATCTTGAGAATAACCAGCTGAAGCAAGGAGAATCAGTGGAACTGAATAGTCCAAGCTATGAGAGTAGTATCATCCAAGATGTTGTAATATAAGCGAGATGGGAGATCAAGAGGAGGTTCATTGTTACGTGAGTACAAAAAAGGCGGAATAAGAAAAATCCGCGGGATTAAGCTTATTAAATAAAAGAGGTTGTGGGAGAAGGCGCTCCATATTTTTATATTAGATATTTTCTGTTGTTTTGAGGACAATCATCTTCATATTGTTGGTCCTGATTGCTCAGTGGGTCAAACCCTGTGCAAAGTCTGCTGGCGTATCTATTGATACTGCCAATTTTATAATAGTGGTGCTCACTACAGGTGGCCCATTGATCAGCTATAAAAAAATAAAACCCAGTTGCCTGCAATGTTGCAGTCTGGCCAGCTTTGATAAGAAATCTGCACGAAACGCTGGGGCCATTACATATGAGAAATTGAAACTTGCCTTGAAAATATGCTCAAAATACAAGATGAGCTCTAGGAAGTTTGCTGTGACAATCTTCCACCATTTGATCGTGATGGAAATATTCATGGGTTCTTTTAATAATTTGAGTTTGCAACCAAAGGAACCTTGGACTGGCAAAGGGCAAAACTGTTGATCTCAACCTTGGATGTCAGAAGCGCTGATCAAGTGGTTTTTTATCTTCAAGATAGTTCTATTACCTATCAAGAAGTTAAGAAGACGGTGCTAAGGTTGTTTGGCGGAACTGCAAAAATGTCGCTGCGGAAAGCTGAGTTCTTGACCATTGGGTTTCAGCGAAATGAGACCCTCACCGCATTTGCTGAGCGTTTTATGGTGAAAGCCCATGTGTTGATTGGGGCAGGGATCTTATCTGAAGTTGATGTGTGCATTGTTATGTCCTCTGCAGTAAAACCATACCCTGAGCTTTTCAACGTCATGGCTCCATTGTTGGAGGTCAATGTACCTCTTCTTAAACTTGTTCAGTTCTTATGTCGCTTAGCTGTATCTTTCCCACCACCAACATTAAATAGATTCACACTGTTGCCATTTCCGACCTAATATTGGGGGGGAATCAATCAGTTGGTACATGTTTCGCCAGGTTACTCTCCACAGTCCAACATCCATCCCATATATGCCAATCAACAACTGACCAAATACCACTTTGACCCTAAATATGCTGATTGACAGAAGACGTTATAACAATGTGGGTCTGGTTATGCTAATCATCTTCAGAATACCCTTCCAAGCAGGCCAACGCATATTAAGCACAGACGTAGGACCTATGGAGTAAGTTGTTTTAATTGTGGTTGCACTGGACATATGGGACGATGGTGCCCTAATTGACGGATCCCTTACATACCACAGGATCAAAGTTATCAGGGAAAAGTCAAAGAGGAGTAGAAACGGGACTCTCTACTTCTGCTATATCAAATTCATACGTTCCACCTGAAGCTACTGTATTAATTGCAGCAGAAGCCTTTCATTATGACCATACCTCTCTCTACCAACAGTTAGTTGGGGGAGTAAATGTGCTGTCTCAAACCCAAGTCAGAGAGAGGGCGAACACAAGGTTTCCAGAGCAGCCAAAGCCTTATGCTTGCCAAATGTTTGACTAAATTCCATCAGACCAGCTAGAAACATTTGCAGATGCGTTGTCTCTAAAAGGAGTAGAGGTCGCCTTTCCAGTGGATGCTTTTATAACAAAGTACCCTACAGTCAGTGCGAGTATTATAAATTTTTTGGGACATGTGAACCGCTGAATGTACATGTAGTAAATAGTTGGCATTCATCTTACTCGTAGTGCACCTACTGTGACATTGTGGTAGCCAAAACCCGAGTATGCACAATAATTGATATGGGTGCTCCTGTTAACATTGTCTCCACTAAGTTGGTGGCAAAGTTATCTTTAGAACCTGACATAGACCACCGGATGGTGTATGGGACTGCTGGGGCGGAAACCACGGTCTCTGAAGGAGAATATAGCGCGCTTCCCTTGAAGTTTGGATCTGTTGTTGTGGTGGCTCCAGCAGTAGTATTACCAAATAGCCACTATGATCTGTTAATTGAAACTGCCTTTATGTGACACTATGGTGCTTTCATTGACATGATGGAAGAGACCCTTGATTTTTGGGACAGTGGATCCCAATTTATTTTACCTCCAGAGGAGTGCCAAAGGATTCAGTGCATATGGGACAAATCAACCTTGCCTACAGCAATGGGGTGATTCCAGTCGCTATCATTGATTAAAAGGGAAAACTTGGGCCCTTCCCCATCAAATATATGATTATCAGGGACTACCGCTTAGAGCAGCTGGATCTATATCCATTCCCTCTGGACACCAAGTAATAGCAGACACTGAGTTAGAGGTGGAAGTGCCAGCTGGGCTTTATGGGAGATCATCAGCCCTTATCAGCAATTGCGGCTTGAGCCCCACATGGCTCCAGGCATCATACTTCCAGGCCATGGGGAAATCAAGATATTGATAGCAGATCTTCATAGCAAACCACTCTGAATCCACCGGCATCAGATTATAGGTTATTTACATCTGAACCCAGTTGAGGAGATCTGTCAGGAGGACAGCAAGTAAGAATTAGACTGGCCTGCCAGCCCAGATGCCAGAGCATATGAACAGCAAACCAGAATGCCTGAGGCACTACTGCTGATATGACGAATATGGAACTGGAAAAGAGTTCCATCAATATCTACCAGTGAGCCAGAATTTCAAATAGGCACAAAATAAAGTACCAGATGCACACGGCCATTAACCTCGAGGGGTATGAGAATGTCAGCAGATAAGGCGGCTTAATTTTTAGCATTTAAAAATTAATTATTGGGAAGGATTTTAATGGAAATTCAGGAAAGAAAAATCGACCAACAATTTTCACAGTGTGATGCAACTGATTATATAGTGGTCAATTTGGGGGAAAACAAAGCTGGGATTGGGTCCCTCAAATTTGACCTAACTGGCGAATTATTTGGGAATGGGCAGGTTAGTTCCTTAGAAACCATCATCACAAAATTTTGGCGGTGGGCCAAGTCACTGTCAGTTTGACCTCAAACGCCTGAACCAAGACTCAACTACATTTCTGATGGTTGGCACAACAGCGTTTAGCCTGACGAGTGGTGGGAATTCCCCAAGGCCACCCCACATAGGGGTGGGCCCATTTGGTTGGGAACGGGTTTGGGATGCCCAACCTGCCCATGCTAAGTCGCTGGGTCATCCATTTGGTCAATGGAATTTCATCAGGTGCAATACCCAATTTGTTAGCAGGAAGCTGCCCATTGGGGGTGATGCCTGATAGATTTGGGAAGGGAGTATTTTTCTGATCATCATATTAATCAAATTGCAACCGTTGGGCATTCTGGCTGATAGATCAGTCTTCATACCTTTTTTACCATTTAAAATCTGAGCATCAGGAAGATTGCCACTCAAACTGGTTATGATCAATTTTATTTTGGCGATCTTGGCGCAGATTTCACTGATTCCTCATAACAGTTCTGCTGAGGTTAGTGTGGGTATTGGGAACAGGATCCAAAGTTGGAGAGCTGTTACCCAGTGCTCATCTACTACATGAGCGAGATCGCCCTGAGTGACGAGGGGTACAGCCATCCTCTTTGGTGCCTTTTTACTCGGAAGTGGGAAAATGGCCCAGTCAACACCCAGGGGACGTTCCTTGGGGCTTACAAGGTCAACCAGGTTCACGAGTTTGGTTCCTTGGATGAATTTGGTCTGCCCATTGAGCTGCCACCCAGGGTAATGGCGGTTGTGCCACAGGAGAATCTTATTGGGTTATCAGAAGATCAGAAGGATTGGGTGAAAGCTTTATTTCAAAAATATAAAGAGGTTTTTGTGGTAGATGATCATGATTTGGGGTGCGCCCAGGGGGTTGTTCATCGAATAGACACTGTATATCATCCCCCCATCAGGTCTCAGCCAATCCGCCAAACAAGGGCAGCTGAAGAAGTCGTCACTAAGGAAATTGACAAGCTGCTAGAGCAGGGGATACTCAAACCATCTAAGAGTCTATGGGCGTCACCAGTCCTAATATTTAAAAAGAAGGATGGTACTAACCGCGTAGTAATTGACTACTGGAAGCTCAATAGTGTCACCAAAAAAGACACATACCCTCTGCCACGGATTGATGATGCGCTGGACCAGTTGGGTGGAGCTTGCTACTTCTTAACAATGGTCTTGATATCTGGTTATTGTCAAATTGAGTTGCCCACAGCAGAACAAGAAAAATGCGCCATAATCATATCCAAAGGGCTTTTCCAGCCAACTCGGATGCTACAAGGGCTATGTAATGCCCCAGCTACGTTCCAATGAGCAATGGACACCATTTTGGGCGATCTGAAGCTGTCATGTGTACTCATGTACCTTGATGATATTAATGTCTTCTCTCGCATGTTCACTGAACTTTTTACCCATTTGGAAGAGGTATTTCGCCTACTGGCTGAGGCCAATATTAAGATCAAGCCCCATAAATAACACTTCTTCAAGGATCAGCTGGTGTACCTCGGTTTTGTGGTGGATGCAACTGGGCTGAGAACCCAACCCGCCAAGGTGGAGGCTATCCAGAAGATGACTAAGCCAGTTAGTAAGTGAGACATTCAGGTGTTTTTGGGGATGGTGGGTTATTACTGACACTTCATACCCAATTTCAGTTGCTTTGGAGGTCCACTGTTTGAGCTACTAAAGAAGGATGCCATGTTCAAATGGACGGAACGGCGCCAATCTGTCTTTGATACACTCTGAATGGCACTAATTAGTGCACCCATGTTACGCTACCCTAATTTTGATAAGGAATTTATAGTGCAGATGGATGCATCACTTTCCGCTGTTGGGGCGGTCCTGTCACAGAAGGATAATAAGGAAGAGCACCATGTGGTGTACTGCAGTCGTAGCTTGAATTGCCATGAACAAAATTACACCATGACCAAGTGAGAGTGCTTAGCGGTGATTTATGCATACAAGCAGTTCCGAGTCTATTTGCACAGAGCAAAGTCTAAGGTTGTAATGGATCATGTATCGTTGTGCTGGTTGTAGAACTTGAAAGAGCCTGAGGGGCGGCTAGCTCGATGGGCTCTTAAGATGCAAACATATGATTTCAGAATTCTTCATTGGCCAGGAGCAAAGCATCAGAATGCCAACTGCTTATCTTGATAGCCAACTGTTGCAGTGATGGCGGACCTCAGCAATGTGATGTATGACAAGATGCTCAGCGGAAAGTATGATGACGAACCACCCCAAGTAATCAAAGTGTTAAATGAATTGCGCACAAATACCTTCCACCAGAATGGAGAACTGTACAAACGAATTAGCGATTCTATGGTGAATTTTCCGCGGTCCTCCTCACAGCCAAGAATCATTATGAGTGCTCACAGGTCCGTCGGGCATGGTGGCATGCATAAGACTATGGAGTTTTTACGCCCATATTACTATTGGGAAAGTATGAGTTTTGATGTTCTTGAATTATTTCCTGTTGCAATCAGTGCCAAGTGGAGAAGCCATTCCGCCATACAATGTCATACCGGTTAGTAAAACCACATTTCGCTTGCATATGGTCTCTCTCGATGTTGTTGGTCCCTTGCCAACAGGAGCCAATCGTTGTAAGTACATTCTGGTGGCTATTGACCACTTGACCTGGTGGGTCGAGGCAAGGGCAATACGTGATTTGGGAGCAGTTACAGTGGTTAAGTTCATAATGGAATGCATTATTCAGCGCCATGGTTGCCCTCAGTTCATTCTCACTGATAATGGAACCAACTTTACTTTGCACATCCTCTCCAAACTAAATGAGCTTATGGGTATCCGCGGAGTTCTGATGACCCCATACCACCCTGAGTCAAATGGAATGGTCGAATGAGTGAATGGAATTTTGGTTAACATACTACAAAAACTAGTCATGGATCGCCCTTCTTATTGGAGTTTTCTTCTTTCCACTGCCGTGTTTGTCTATGACATTAGTTATCATTCCGCCACAGGAAAAAGTCCCTTCCAACTACTATACAGCTGACACCCAGCCCTTCCAGTGTTACTTTGGTTTGTGTGTAGAGGACACAGGTGGAGTGGAACCCCACCGCTATTTGATAAACCTCACAAACATTCTGATCAGACTGCAAACTGAAGCATATTCCTTCAGCTTAGCCAAGAAGATTATGAATCAGGCCACCAATCAGGTACATTGTAGCGGGCTGGCAACATTCAAGGATGGTAAGATGGTTCTCTTCCATGACCAACATGGATTTGGGTGAAAACACAAGCTGGCTAGTATATGGATTGGTCCATTTGAAGTCATTGAGAAAACTGGGGGTTGACACATATACTATCAAGGACCCTGTTAGCGGTTGGATCATTAACCAAATGCATGCAAAGTTCCTCTGAGCTTATAAGCAATAGGAGCCTCATCGTCTAGTTAAGGAGGGGGTAATGTTTCATTTCAATATGACTGGATGATAAGCCCTAAGTCAATATGGCGAAATGAATGGAATCTGCTGGAATCAAACTGTAATGGTAATTTAAGCGCTTCAGAATGAGGTGATATTGGGATTAATGAGTTATATTTTTTTAGTACTAGATGGTAATTAATGAGTTATATTTATAACGATTTTATATTGGTTTGCCTCTAAAATAAGGAGATGTCAACATTTGACAATTACAATTTAAAATGCTACAATTAAGGCGATAGCAATTTTCAGAAAAACCTGCTGAAGCAAGGAGAATCGGTGGAACTGAATAGTTCAAGCAATGAGCGTGGTATCGTCCAAGCCACTATAATATAAGCGATATGGGCGATCAAGAGAAGGTTTATTGTTAAGTGAGCACAGAAAGGCGGAATAAGAAGAATCCGCGGGATTAAGCTTATTAAATAAAAGAGGTTGTGGGAGAAAGTGCTCCATATTTTTATATTAGATATTTTCTGTTGTTTTGAGGACAATGATCTTCATATTGTTGGTCCTGATTGCTCAGTGGGTCAAACCCTGTGCAAAGTCTGCTGGCATATATATTAATACTGCCAATTTTATAACACGCCTTTTGACAATTCCCATATCCATTCATAGTCATGTCAAACAGTTGAAAAATGCTGGGGCGTTATCCCAATGGAATGTTGGCAATTTCAGTGTTGCTCTAAATTCCTCCAAGTCATTTCAGGCTGATTCTCTCAGTTTGGCTACTTGGCTAATTTGTGGAGTGACTTTGGGCATCTTCTTAAAAATGGCATTAAAGGTGGGCGGCATATTTTTCAGGGTATTTGACTTCCCAAGTATTGTGCGAGGACTTCTCTCTTTGGCATCGCTGGCCATATCGGGCTCACAAGCACATCTGTGAGCTTTCAAGTACTCCACTTATTTTATCAATTTCTCGATATATGCATTAAACTTTCTTAAACAAATGCGATCTGCCTCTCACTCCATTTTCAGAAATAGGACCTCTCAAAAAAGGTCTCCTTCTTTCTCCTTCAATAAGTTTACTTTGCCAAGTAACTCATTTCTGAAGTTGGCTACATCTTCTACTCCTTCCTCCACCTTGATGACTCATTCTTCCAAGGCCGCGAACTCCAGATGGTCCACTGAGTTTAAGACATTCTGATTCACAGTGGCAATCTTGGTCCACAGCTTGAGCATCTCTTCTTTATACGACATTATAAATAGATTCTTTATTCAACTACCCCTGTAGTGAGCACCAACTTGTAAAAATTTACTTTAGTGGTTGATTATTGGTCATCAACCCATTAGCCCTTTTACTGCACAGGTTCAATTTCCTCATGCACTTCATTGTGTTGTATAGAATGTATTAATCAATAATAGTATGGAGACTATTATATGTAGGTGAGATTGGATATTATTCAGCCCAACGCTCTGGCCAGTACTTCTGATTAAATACTCTGTAAGTTGTACTTGTAGGGATTTGTTCCTTATATTTTTTTTAGTACTAGATGGTCCCAACCCAAGGATTTGTTCCCTATATTATTGTCCACCCAATCTTCGTTGAGATACCCCAGTGACAGTCTCTCTTGGCTCAACACACAGTCGGCAGCTACCCCTGATTGTGGTTCCTTCATCTCTAGATCCCTGCTTGGATCTTTACTCTTCTCTCTGAGAGTCTTCCAATTATTGCCTTCTGCAATAATATCCTTGAAATGGAATGACACAATAGAAGCTGATAGTCTAACTATACACCAAATTGACAATATTACTTTAATTAATAACGTTGATAATAATAACGTTGGTAATAATAATGTTTTCATTATAGTAAATCCTAGGGAATTATATAGTAGGGGATTTGGCTGTCTAACCCTTGGTTGACACCTCTTCAATGAAACAACAACTGTTGCCATTTAATCACCCTTCCTCGTCTTGGCAGAAATGGTTTTCCTCATCCTGACTAAGATTCTGTCATTGGACATCCTTGAGACCTCAAATGGAAAGAGTGGGAAAACGTGTCCCTAATGTTTTCCTCTCGATCCAAGCAAATGAACCATAATTGACTAGTGACCTGCTTAGGTAATGGGACTATTACCCATTTTGTCAGGTCACTTCACCAACCAATCGATTTTCTTGTTGCAGGCAGCATCACTCTCCTTGCAACTCATTATTCATTCCCATTCAGTTGGTAATGACCTGACTGATCCTAATCAGTACACCTGATAGTTAATCACTATCAGATGCCCCAATTCGTCAGCCACTCCACCCAATGAGATCTTAGTATTCATCTGAATTGATCCCCAATGGATACGAACAGGTGATTATCCCAAAATCCCCCAAACGTAGTTCCTCTGAAACTCGGACCAACTGATTTCTGATTCACTTCGCCTTAGGGAATTTTCCCCTAGCGACAATAAGTAATCTAGCAGGCTGGGAATATGGGCAAAAATCCCAACATGCACCTTTCTCAAGAAGTAACTTGAGTTCTTGGGACATGAGATCAGTTCACAGGGGATATGACCTCAAGAAAAGAAGGTGAAGGCAATAACCAAAATGGAGCGTCCAAAGAGTATGAGGGATGTCCATGTGATCCTAGGCATGATTGGCTACTATAGACAGTTCATCCCACGATTTGTAGACTTGGCTACTCCCCTAACATACTTACTGAACAAGGACTCTAAGTTTGAGTGGGGACTAGAGCAAGACCAAGCCTTTGAGGATCTGAAAGTGAAGTTGGTAGAGGCGCCAATCCTAACATACCCAGACCTTATTAAGACCTTCTACCTATATACTGATGCCAGCGATGTAGGACTTGGTGCAATACTAGCACAACTAGATAAGGAGGGGATTGACCATCCTATTGAATATTATTCTAAGGTCTTTACCAAAGCGGAAAGAAACTACACTGTTACAGAGCGTGAATGTCTTGTAGTGATTAGAGCAGTGAAGCATTTCCAGCCATACCTATATGGAGTTCACTTCAAAGTCATAACAGACCATGCATCCTTATGCTAACTCAGGAACATGAAGGATCCTGATGGGAGACTAGTCAGATGGGCTGTTCAGCTTCAAAGGTATGACTTTGAAATTATACACAGGGCTGGAAACAACCACCTAAATGCAGATGGGCTCTCAAGATTGACTGTGTTCCATTTACATGTGCATGAGAGTGATCGACTTTATGACCTAATTGGATTACCTGAGGAGGAATGGGAAGAAGAAACTGAAGAAGTCAAGTCAGTTTTTAAGAATATGTTTAAAGGACACGCAAATAGTAGATGGAAAACTTCAAAAGTTCATTAAGGGGAAATGGTATCCATATTTGTGACCTAGCGATCAAATGGAGGTAGTGATGGAGGCACACAAACACGTGGGACATGGAAGATTTCAGAAGACCCTAGCTTATCTCAAGGACTGTTCTATTGGGAGGCTATGACTGATGAGGTGCACCAAGCCTTGGAGATGTGTGTACCATGTGCAAGCTTTAAACCATTAGGAAAAGAAGTTCAAGTTTACACCAATCCCACCATCCGCGCCTTTTCACAATATATCTATCAATGTGGTAGGACCACTACCAACTGCCTCAAGTGTATACAAGTTCATAATAGTAGCAATTGACCACTTCAAAAAGTGGATTAAAGCAGCGGCAATTAAGATATATACCGCAGGGACCACCGCCTGATTCCTCTACAAACAGATTATCACAAGACATGGTTGTCCCCAAATATTGCTATCAGATAATGGGAAGAACTCCATCTCTGAAGTAGTGGGAAAACTTATGGACTTGGTAGGGGCGAAACAGCTGTTCACTACCCCCTATACACCATCATCAAACGGAAGTGTGGAACGAGTAAATGGGATGTTGGCTGGGATTCTCAAGAAGATAGCAGTTAACTAAAAGTCAAAGTGGGATAACCTCTTACCATCCGCACTGTTTGCTTACCAACTTAGCCACCACAGGGTCATTGGGATGTCTCCATTCAAGGCGCTCTATGGTAGAGAAGCCGCCTTACCTACCCTGTTGGCTCCAATAATTGCTGCGGATCACAAAAACTTACCTCTTGGGAACTATCAGCAAGAGTTGACTGATGAGTTCATATGCATACAACTAGAAGCTGGGAAGAACGTCGAGCACAGTATCCCAAAAGGGCAGAAAGATAGTCAGAGACGTACCAAACAGCCAGAATTTAGAGTCAACGATAAAGTATTGTTTTACCACTTCTGCGGAAGCCAGCCTGAGAAGCTTCAAGCCATTTGAACTGGACCATCAACTGTAAGCCAAGAGGGGCCATGAATACTCCATCCAAGATGATGCCACCAACATTGTGTTCAACAGAGGCCACGCTAGACACCTCAGATCCTAACCTTGGTCTCATCTTGAAAGGGGTGGTGTTGTATATTTGGTGCACTGCAATATTGGTAAATCCTTGATCACTGATAGAATTGAGGAAATACTAATTGAAGTGCAAGAATTATTAAACCAAGCTGAGTTTAACTCTAAAAATGACAATATTCGTTTGAGTAACATTGAGAAGGTACAGAACGATTTAGGTGCTGAATGGTGCACCAAAAAGGAAAACAAATGAAACAAAAGAAAAATGGTGCCATCAAGGAACCAGGAAATTAAGTCCACTGATGGTAATGAAGATTTGGACTCCACCAAAGCGCATAGGAGCCACAGAACCAACAATCCTGATTCTAAAGGCTCCATAAACTGCCACAGTGCACAAATTCAGGAATTTTAGAAAATGAATGCCCAAGAGAGAAATCAATGGAAGAAGAGATTGTTACGAGGTTCCTGAAGAAGATACAATATCTTCCCAATCAAGCACTTAATAATAACGCAATTTATTTTCATCCTGATTCTTTATATTTAGTATAAATACTAAGTTTTTATCTAAAATAAATAGTCTATTTCACAGAATCTTAAGTTTATCCTTTATCCAAAGTAATTGCCAGTAACCAGTCTAGGATTACCTGTTTTGAAGAAGACACTCGTTTTGAGAAGGACTCCTTGTAAGGTTAGGCTTGCAAGGAAAGAGATTGAGATAAGCTCCGTTAGGTCAAGGGAAAATTCCAATGTACACAGGATTATTTGCAAAGAAGATGCATAGTTGGCGTGTGAGTATCAAGTTTACAGCTCTCTCAGGAAGTTTAAGCCTAGCTGGTTAGTGTCAGATCTGTGCAACAGATTACCCCTTTTGGCGCCCCAACTTCAAAATCCTCAAAGTTAAGTGAGCAGAACCCAAGGCGGCAAGAACTGTTACGCTGAGACTTCCTCTAATGTGTTCAAAGAATAAGCTTTTATTCAACTAATCTAATCCACCTTTATTGTTGGAGCGCCAGGTTGTGTAGTAGAATAGTTGTTGAAGTGAATATAGAGTGCCCTCACAAGTCCCTAAGGCTCTTCAAAACAAACCGTTCCCCTGGGTATTTATCTTACTATGTTCAGCCCTCATACATCATTTTGGTCTCAAGTTACCCAAAGTTAATTGAGAAGAAGATTAAAAGGCTGAATTTATGAACTATGGTGATAACACCTGCTAATAGGATTTCAATCTATTTACTACTTTCTAACTTGTTGAAGCCAAGGTAAAGAGTAACATATTATCTATGCTTAGTTGTTCCATCGCTTTCATCCCTACCTAGGCCTCTATCAACCTATAGCTCCAGTCCTCCTGTATAAAAACAGATAGCCATCACTGAGATGTTTTATGGTGTTTAGTATAACTGGTTACATCTTTTAGTTAACGTGAACGCTTTAATTAATACTGGGCATGACACATAACCCTTTAACTTAACTAAGCCAATCTTTCAATCTAGTTGTTAAAAAAGTTAGCATACAATTTCTTATATAACAGAAGTAAACTAATTTTCAATAAATTCTATCTATATTATATTATGATATGATTGTTATTGAACTACAAGTTATGCCATCATCCTATTAGCCCATCAGTAGAAGATTATAAATAGTATGTTAAAGTTAGCTGACTTTTTAATCTCTATCAGTTTACTTAATGCTATATATAACCTATACAAAAAACTTATAGATACTTTATTGATTAGGCTTGCTTTACATAGTTACTATATTACTTTTGTTTCCAATATAGTAACCTAGTAGATATTGAATCATTATTTAAAAAGCCTCTTAAAAAAGGCCTGATCACTCTATACTCCAAGTTTTCAGAAAAGGCGAATAATGGATCTTATAAAGTAAAAAAAAGCTAGTAAATGTTTTTGGCAAGGGCCACCTACTCATAGAATATTATGCTGATCAGGTTGCTAGAGAAAGTAGTAACCTTAATAACATATTAGATTAAGGTTTCAGTATATATGTATATGGTATTTATCTCATTGGTCCAAGTATGAATTGAATTGTACCTTTTCTTAGTTATAATTATAAAATCTAGTAGTTTCAATTACAGTGTTATAACTTGAACTTTTTTGCTTCATTAAGGATTATTAAAAGCTAAATAGAAGCTTAAGCTGTGTGTACAATCATTTTTCAAATTAAATAAACATCTATTTTGTGCAAACAGAAGCTAATATATTAGGTATGTAACCTTTTCATATAAAAGATTTTCTTAAAAATTAAACATCTCTAACGTTCATATACATTAAATGCATTTAGTTTAACTGAAGTATAATGATAACTTGATCCCTAGATGTTTGTTTAACAAAAGCTAAATTAACCCTCCAGTAAAATGGCAAATGGTATTGTTAACTCTATATATGAGCATCAGTATAATTAATAGAATGATCAATCTTATGAAGTTAAACTTTGTAAAAATGGAAAAATATTAAGTTTACAGTTTAAATACTAAGCGTAAAGTATGTTTAGAAGTTTGCCACAATATGAACTAAACTGTTAAAGGTATTAATTTAGAAGCAACAAAATACAAATTTACCTTAATTAGCTAAAAGCTTATAAAACCAGTGTTGTAGTGGTTATTAGAAGATCTAAACTTTTAAGCTTACTTGCATTTAAGAGCTTGCATTCAAATTGATAGTAAAGCACTACTATATTGATGTATAAAGCACTTAGCCCTTAATTGATGATAAGCTATTGTGAACAGAAACATGTCAAGCTTGGCATAGTTAACTATGATGTTATAGTCTGTGCAACAAACTAAAATATATCATAATCTATATAGATAAGAACCATATAATCTTTTGCTTAAGCTTAGTTGCCAAGATTTTGCTATCTTCACAGTATATAGTTATTAACCCTTTGCAGTAGGAGCAGTTGGATTAGTGAGCGTCAATGTGGATGAGAGGTATTGGATCATGCAGTAAATAAAATATACATGTCAAACAACTGCGTTATAAAAACTAAATCTTTATTTAATTTTAAAAAAATTTCATAAAGTTAAACAAAAATATAAACAAACAAACTTAAAACAAACAACAGTAAAAACTGGTTGTGTTTACATATGACCCATTTTATATTCCTGCATTGTGTGGTATTATTCAAAGAAGTCAACTATGCGCAAGGGTAGCTTAGCCAAACAAGTAGCACTATAATGCCTTGACGCTCTTTGTAGGGCTTTGTTATCCTCTCTGAAGGTCAGAGCCTTCGAAGGCTGTTCAATTATGAGTCAAAATTGGGTCCAGTGGAATCTCTTAAGGATCAGGTTCCCTAAAGCGATCTCTCAACAGAAGTTCGTTGTTGAGGATACTCTGTTCTCTCTGAACAGGAAAGGTCTTCTGTATAAACAGGCAAAATAAATATTAGTAAAAATACTAGAAGATTGAAGGATATTTTATTAAACAAAATTCAGAGATTTTTATAGGCTGCTGAAATATTCTGGCTTGCCTAAGAGGAACTTTATGTGTGATAATTGGGAATGAGTAGGGAAAGGTGATCTCTTTATGGATATAGCAGGCGACATAGGTTTACTTTAAATCTGATTCTCTTTAGCTAGGGCGGTTGATTCTGGGGACCTCCAAATGACAAGATCTTCATTAGCCGACTTGGTGCCTTTTATTAGAAAGAAAGGTGGTCCTTCTGAACGTAGAGTTACCTTTCGCCCATTTTAGGATTTATTATTATCCTTTGTGGTACAGTTGCTAGAATTCTCTGCTTCCTACGGAGTGCTGGAGTTTAAATACCATCTAGGCCCATCTGAATATCGTGATTCTTGACAATGCCCCCCTCAAGGTCTTACTGAGAGGGACATATTTTCAGAGGAATCTGACTTGTACCCAATTTACAACAGCACCTAATTTCATAGAGGCAATTGAATATTTGGGACCCTGATGGTAGATCACCTGGTAAGGACCTGACCACAGAGTATCAAAATTATGTATTCTCCCTATGGGCCAGTGATGGTAAAATAAAATGAGTTCCCTCAACTGGAATTCAGGACGAACTGGCCGCCCATCATTCCGTTTATTAGCTTCCCTTTGTCAAATAGTACCTATTGATCTAACAAAAAAACGCTTGTAACCTAAATAATTCATCATCTAATCTTTGCATGGCTAAGTCAGTGGTTTCAGGTGTGGAAGTTTCAAGTATAGGGTGCACACTAGAGGACAAAATTGGTCCTCACCCATAAAGGGCTTGGAAAGGTGACAAGCTTTATAATTTGATGGTAGCTAACATGATATGCTAATAAGGCTGCTAATAAGTATTTATTCAATCTTGAAGGATTGGAGGAAGCCATCTTTTGAAGAATGTCAACTTAGGAACCATTTGCTCATTCTACAGCTCTTTTGGCAGCCAGATGATAAGGAGTTGTGAAAGAATGATAGGTGCCTATTAGAGAGTTAAGATCAGTAACCACAATGGAAATAAAATTGGTACCCTTGTCAGATAGCAGCACCTTGGGGCTGCCGTGGTGACTGAAGACTGCTTCAGCAAGAAGAATGTTGTTGCTTTGGAAGCTGGAGAGGCAACTGAGATAGCCTTAATCCATTTTGTAAATTGATCAAATTCAAGAATGATAAAACATCAACTGTATATTGCTGTAGGCAGGGGTCCAATAATATAATGCTAACTGTGGCAAATGGGACTGTAGGACCCATGAAATGATGTTGGTATGGAGAATTGGGTGGCTTTTATTTGCGCAAGTGATACAAGTGTCAATGACATCCTGGACTATCTTGATCATTCATTCCCAGTATCAATGATCCCTCAGCCATCAACGGGTTTTCTTCACTGAGCTGTGCCCTACGGCAACATGAGCCTCCATTGTGGATTTTTATGAGTATAGGGTCAAACATATGGTAGCCAAGAGGTCCCAACTTGCTTATATAGCAATCCATCTTTAACTTGAGTCTGAGCAGCCATCTGCTTTAGGCGCTGTTGCGTTTCCAAAGTCTCATGACTCCACTCTTCTGGTTTTGCAATGAGCTCATAGATCTGGTTCTCTTTGGAAGCGTAAAGAGTCTGTTAGGCAATTGGGACAACCCATCAGCATTTTTAGTATCATCCCTGCGCAGTGTACTATTGAGAAGTCATAATTTTGGAGCTTAAGGGCCCATTGTGCTAATTTTCCATCTGTGTTTTTCATTTGTTGTAACCAACGCCGTGAGGCATAGTCTGCCAATATGATGAAATGATTCCCATACAAAAAAGGGAGGAGCTGTTTGATGGCCAATAACATGGCCAGACACTCACGTTTGGTTACACTGTAATTGCGTTCTGCTCAGGTTAGAGTCTTACTAAAGTAAGCTATGGGATGATCAACTTGGCTTGCATCCAGTTGAACCAGAATGTCCACCACAGCCGCATTGCTAGTGTCAGTGAATAGAAGGAAGGGTTTATCAAGCTTAAGATGTACCATAATAGGGGCTGTAGTCAGAGCTTTTCTTAAGCCATCAAAGGACTGCTGCTGGGAATCTTCCCATTGGAAAGAAAATTCTTTATGGAGGAGGTAGGTCAGTGGCTTGGAGAGCTCAGCAAAGTGCAGTATAAATTATCAGTACCTGACCATGCCAAGAAAGACCTGAATGTCACACAAATTGCTAGGTCAAGTCATCTTCTCTATAGCAGTCATCTTGTCAGGCAAGGGAGAAATTCCTTCTCAGGTGACCTTATAACCAAGGAACTCCATCTCAGTCTGTAAAGAAATGGAATTTGGCAGGTTTTAACATCAATGCAGCAGAGCGTATCTGTCCAAATACTTTCTTCAAGTTGGCCAAATTCTGTTTGAATGTGTACGAAAAAAACAGTTACATCATCCATGTAGACCAGCACACATGACATTTTTAGGTCTCTCAACAGACAGTCCATGGCCCACTGGAAAGTGGCTGAGGAGTTGACAGCCCCTGAAGCATGTGAGTAGGTTCAAATAAGCCCTCACTTACTATGAGCATACATTTCTCTTGATTATCTGGTGCAAGCTCTATCTGCTAGTACCCACTGGCAAGTTCCATTGTGGAGAAAAATTGTGACCCATCCAAGAGGCATAAAAAGTCATCAATCCTAGGTAACAGGTAGCTATCCTTCCAGATGATGGCATTAAGGCGTCAGTAGTCCATTACTACATGATGCCCTCCATCCTTTTTGTTAGATTCTGGTGGTTGACTTGAAATAAACCCTTGAAGACCATCAGATTTGTCTAAATATCCTCCCTATGCTCAAGCTAATACCATATTTCTCACCTCAAAGCCTATTGCAAATACATGGCTCAGTCCAAATATCTCAACTTTAATTAGATCAATTACTTTATCAAAAAGCTAGGATGAATATGTTTGCACATTATGGATAATTATTACTTCATCAAAATTTTTGCAATTGGTCCCAATTATCAGGAACAATATCAAACATCTAGTATAAAAAACGTTCAGGACTGACCCAAAGTTAACATTAAAAAGTCCCATGGACAATATGATGCATGATAACGTAATCAATTTCCCGCCCTAGGGCGAAATTTATATGTCAATCTGCATAGTCAGCATGTTAGCACTTGCACATGGACCGCCTAAAAGGGAGTACCTAGTGCTATTGAGAGAGAGGCCTGCCAACGTCCCAATTAGTGGTACATTATATACTTTAATCGATGCAGGAATTTCACAGAAGGTGAATTTCGTCAGCAGTATGATGAAACTCAAATCAAGAAGATCCTAGGATAACTTTGCATGTTTTATTGCAATTTTTGTTCCTGAAATTCTCCCAATTTTGAGAGTATTTTTCCACCAATAAACCTAAGAATAGGTCTCAGTCATATTAGTTCAAGGGCTAAACTGAGGTGGTAAAATATCTGTTGAAATTTATGCTCAAATTTGGCCAGGAGATGCCCTAGAGTTATAAATACTGGCGCCTGGCCTAATGACTTATTATCTAATAAATATCACATAATAAAAGATATTCTATTTTATTCCTTTCCTGATTTTATTTGAAATCCTAACTTTGGGTAATTGTTGACAAGCTTGAAGCGCTAAATCCACAGCTTTTATTGAAACCTGCCTTGGAAGAAATTCCCAATTACATTTGGAAAATTAAGCTAAAATTGCCCATAAGAGTTGAGAATACTTTAATATTCCTAGTGAGTTTCCAAATGGTCCAAATACCATAAGCCACTAGCAATATTGAGGATCAATTTTAGAAACCTTATCTCAAAAAAAAGCGTGCAGTAATATAATTACCAAGCAATGATCCTCATAATTTCACAACTGGTGCTCACTCAAAACTGGTGACATTCTCTGAAATGGATTCACATAACCAATTCCTGGAAGATTTGGCCAGACAAGAAAGCGACAACAAGATGGAAACTAGTGACAAGGAAATCTCAGATTTTTCTAATACCAGCCACCAAGGCTCCAAAGCTAGTATCTCCTACTCCCAGAATCTCATCACAGTGGGGGAGCTCATGCAGAATAACCAGTTGTCCTGAATAGGGATGATGATGATGCCTTGAATAACAAGGAATTTTCAAAAATTTGGATGGCTGTGTTAAAATTGCATGCCGGAAATACTGAAATTAAGCAGGAGAATTGGTAACTCATAATGCAATTATCAACTGCAAATTCCCAAGTGGACAGTATGTCCAAAGACATTAAAAGCATAACGTCCAATCAAGCTTTATTTGAAGAAAAGCATGACAACCTTAAAAATGAACTCAAATCCCTCAAAAAAAAGCTGACAATTCTCACCCAGCTTTGACAAAATAGAAATAGGAAAATCTCTGCCCATTTGGCCAAAAAACAGTTTAAACAACTAAAGGCTGAATTCAAGCACCAGAATCCAGTAGTTTGGAGCAATATCATGAAACCGAATCATTGGAAATTGACACAGATACAGAAACTGAATTTTGAACATCCATTCTATGCCTAGAATCCTGGCAGCAAACCTGACTCCATATACTCCACAACGGAAAAGAGGGCCAATTATGAGCGATGATACACTAAGACATTCAAGAAGAAGTATAACCCCTATGCCTGAAAC